>JBBMOC010000306.1:0-42645 GCA_037975185.1 Centropyge bicolor
GAGAGCACTCGTGAGTATGTGTTAGTTTATTGATTGTTAACGGGCCTGTTCTCTTTCTGTTGTCATGAGATAAGGCGGAGAAGCATTTTTCCTCCACCTACACACACACAAACACAGAAACACACACACACACACACACACACACCTGTCCTTAACGTTTTAGAAGTGTAAAGATTGATTGCTGAGCAGCAGGTTTGACATTGAGCCCAAAGAACCCGCAGCAGTAGGTCCTTCCATCCCTGATATCACTATAGCATCTCTCTGTCTACATGTATGGCTCCTGGTGTGTGTGCGTGTGTGCGTGCGTGTGTTTGTGTGTGTATGTGCAGACATGTTTATCCCACCAGGTGTATATAGAATGAGAGCTTAGAGGCCAATGTTCCTGCTGTGCTGATAAATCACCCTACTAAAATATTAACACGTAGGAGTGTGAGTCTACGTATAAGGGGAGGGGCGGCCTGGGTCCAGCTAACTTGACTGTGGGAGAGCAACACTGACGTCACCATGTAGCCCAGGATCAGGTCTTTGCTTGTTCTTGGTTGGTGTTTTTGAATCAGCAGTCCAGGATAATTTTAATACAATTCTAAATTATAGCATTAAAACAATTTCTGGCATTTTCTATGAAGTTTAATTGCTGTCAGTTTTAAAGAAGTTGCTACAGCATTTCACCTGTATAATCAACATAATGCAGCACTATGTGTGTGTGTCTGTCTGTGTGTCTAACTCTTCATCCTGCCCCCCCCCCCCCCCCAGGCCTCAGAATGGCTCTATGATCCTCTACAACCGTAAGAAGGTCAAGTACAGGAAAGATGGCTACTGCTGGAAGAAGAGGAAAGACGGGAAGACCACCCGAGAGGATCACATGAAGCTGAAAGTCCAGGGAGTCGAGGTGAGAGGCTGCCATGGAAAAACAAGTCGATGATCATGCAATCATCATCGGTGCTGAGAACGGCTTCACTGCCAGTCCTGTCCTTAACTTACTCTCCTTCACTTGGAGGAGACACATATGTGCAACACAAATGTGCACACAAACACACAGGCCATAGTGTTCCCTGAGAGCCAGTGGGGCCCTCTTTCTTCACCTCCCTCCCAGCTCGTGCCCATGTCTCCCTTCCTCTCTCTGTCTCCCTCTCTCTCTTTCTGAAGGATAAGAGTGTGTTTGGCCTGAGGCCAGGAATGATGTCAATGCCTCCTTCAGCAGAACAGAGAGCGGTATCGATCCAGTCTCAAGGCAGCGTCTGTGCGTGCGTGAGTCTGTGTGTGTCTGTGTGTGTGTGTGTGTGTGTGTGTGTGTGTGTGTGTTCGAGTCACATCAGCCAGCTCAAAAATTGATTATTCAGCAGGAATATACCAAGAGGTGAGAGGAGTGAGCATGCATGTGTCAGAAGCAGAAAGAATGAGGTAGAAGGGAGAGCGAAGGAGAGACAGCGAGGAGGCACATGGATGTTTGCAGAGGGCTCAATAGTTTTACATTAAAGGTGAGCAGCAGACAGGCGAAAGAGACACAGAGGTAGAGGGAATAATTGAGATCAAGTATTCCCATCTGCACCTCTATTATTTACAACCACACACTCACATTGACATTCATCTCACATGCTTTTTTTTGCAATCGTGCATGAATACATACTCACACACACACACACACACACACACACGTATGCAAAGGCAAGTGTTTCTCTCCCTGGTAGTTGCTCAGTAATTGTTTGTGTCACGTCTCCCCAGGACCCCCCAAGCAAGCGAGCAGTGTGTAGAGCAGGGGACGGGAATGAGGGAATGAACAGAGAGCAGTGAGATGAGCAGAGGGAGAGGAGGAGGATGGGGAGAGGCAGGAAGCAGGGGAGAAAAACATAACCCTGGATGGAGAGCCTCCTCATATCGAATGGAAATATATGGAAATGCACTCTGCCTTTGGCAAAGCACACTTTAGATAGAGGGCGGGCTACTTCTGAGAAGAGGCAAAATGGCGAGAAAATATAAGTGTGTGCGAGTGTGTATGAGAAAGAAAACAGGATGAGTTGTAAGTGTTGATTATATACAAGCTGATTGCTGAGTATTTGTGTGTATTTGTGCAATTTTGTCTTTAAACACAACCAATTTCTTTGTGTGTGGGTGTGTGTTTCTGTGTGGGTGTGTGTGATCCTTGATTTGAACGCGTGTGAAAACATGGCAGTGATGACCTTGATAGAAGGCTTTCTCTCATCGCTTCATCCTTCCTCTGTCAAACACCACAAACACACACGCTCATTAAGGCTGGGTATCGAACCTCGATACTTTCTGAGTATTGAGCGAAATGTTTCCACAGCGCAGAATTTCAAAACCTGTCAGGACACAGGAACTGGAAATCTTCGATCAGATCTTCACTTATTTTTAATCAGAATTTTGGTCATGTGCAGTTTCCTTGCATTACACACGGATGCATTGGAGAAGTTTAGCGTACTTTTTTAAAATGAAGATTTTGTAGAAAATGGAGACAATAGTAGCGTATGTTTATGTCATGCTGGGAAAACAGGGTTAAGTAGCTATTTTTGCAAATCTACGATGACATGATGAAGAACAGATCACTTCCTAATTGCACAGTTTTCATTGATTTGGTTTTTATTTTTTTCTTCTTTTTCCACAAATATCAAAATTGTCCATTTCATTTCACAACATAAAAGGATGATGTATGGATATAATATTTCAAACAAATTTTATGGAAATGTACTTGATGCTGAATGTCAATATATTTAAGAGAGAAAAAAAGGAAGGAATTTTTCAACTTAAGTTGTCAAACATACGGTTTTGGCATTTTTGCTCTTTGAAACTCAGCTACTATATTTCATCATGTCGTATGAAAAATTTCATACCGTATCCAAAACTTCACAGCACACAAAATATTATGGCCTCTCTGAAGTCATCATAAATCTGTAAATCGGGCTCTGCACTCATCCATTTGGTCAGTTTTCACACTCACTCACACACGTGTATAGACTAGTTTGTATGCTGGATGAAGTCCGAGCTGAAGTTCGTCTTCATCGTGTCCACCTTGACAGTCCACTCTCACTCTGTACTTCCCTGCTTTCTCCTCCTCTTCTTTGTCCTCGTCTTTGTTACTGATCTCTCTTGCAGTGTCTGTAAGCTGACAACGTTGTGACTTTTTGTGAATTCCAAGTGGGTTATGTCTGGTCCTGCTGAGGCAGTAAATTTCACAATCTCTTGTGCTGTAATTGTCAACATCAGATTTATGGTATTTTAGAAAAGACATTAGGGGGAAAGAAACGCATACAGCATGTTTGCAATTTAGTTTTAGCACCGCAATCAATACAACCTAAGTGGGTATAACCTAAGTTCTCCTCTCCTGTTCTCTCGTTTGCTGTCCTCTCCTCCTCTTCTCCTTTTTCACTTTTTGTCTTGCTTCCTCCCTTTTTCTTTTCCCGTCTACCCCTGCAATCTCCTCTCCTCTCCTCTCCTCTCTCTAGTGTCTGTATGGCTGCTACGTCCACTCCTCAATCATCCCCACCTTCCATCGTAGATGCTATTGGCTGCTGCAGGTAAGCCCACCCCCCTTCCCCACCTTGCCTTTTCTCACACATTTATAAACATACGAAACACGGGTCTCGACAGCATTTATAGCGTGATGATAATCTGTTGTTAGTTTTCATTTTAAGCAGCATAACTCAGGTCTTTTCCCATCACACTGCAGCCATCTTTGAATATTTATTACAGCTATGTTAAGCCTTTGCTCACTATTCTTCGCAAAACTGGACAAGCAGAAAATATATAGTATATTATCAGTTTTACACAAAGTTTCGTCTGTTAAACTGTCCATTATATTTTCAAAACAGAACACTAAGCCAAACCATAAACTGGCAATAAACATCCTCCTCCTCTAAATTAATGAGGCAGACCACAGTGAAAATACTATCACAAAGCTGGGGTCATAATAAAACTGGATGTTGTTTGGCTGAGCAGACTGTCCTACATACACACACACACACACACACACACACACACACACACACACACACACACACACACACACAGAGTTAGACCACTAGAATACACCTAAAACATGTCAGGCCTATCGATCTTCTATAATGGCAGCATATAGAGCAGAGTAATAAAAACCTTTCTTTGCCAGACTGTAACTTCTTGAGCACAGTGTGTTATCAAACCCTGTCTCTCCGTACTTATGGTGAGCATCAAGGACTCAGGCGCTGCTCTCTATGTGGTCCTCTCCAGGAAAACACCCTGGAGCTACAAAACAACACACACAACATGCTCACACCAACACACACATGCGCAGATGTCCCCCCGTGTGCAAAAGAGATGTTGGACTCAGTCTGCTGCTCACATGAAAGACAACAGAGAGCAGCACTTACACATGTCTCTCCCTCTATCGGCCAGACAGGAGATGGTCACCGGGACTTTATCACCTTCAGACGAGCAGTTACATGATGAATCTTAAACATACACACATCCATTTACAGTGCCGCTCTCTTCATCTCTCTCTGTTCATTTCAAAGAAAATATTGAACACCCAGCGATGTTTATTTAAAATATGGAAATGCATACATATTTATGTATTCTTCGCCAGAATTTCCTGCATAATTTGTCACATGAAATTTACAAGGACATTCCAGCCACCGGCCGTAAATTGAATATGCCCTAACCCAATATATTTTCTTTTTCAGCATGCCTATAGTTAGATTCCTGCAGTCAGAAATTATGAAGGGAAATTCGACTTGCTTTATCTGTAAAGTGCCATTTTCTGCTCTTTGCGCAGATATCAACACATCAGTGAATAAGATCATAAATCAGTCTGTGAGTGCTGTTGCATTGCACAGTGTGGTGCTGTAGCAGCCCACTGTGCCGTCCTCTTTTGGAGAGAAAAGTGTTCCACCTCAGCAGGTCCTCCCCCTCACCTGAGTGTGTCTACTGAATCTTTCATCAAGAGGAGCTTCTCTCTCTCTCTCTCTCTCTCTCTCTCTCTCTCTCTCTCTCTCTCTCTCTCTCTTTCTCCTTCACACACACACACGCACACACACACGCACACACATAGGTGCATGTGAACGCACCTGTTGAATCATTTATGTGGTAGAAATTCCATAGGTCTGCTGGTGGCCTACAGTATAGTGAGAACTCTCTCCCTCTACTTGTTTCTCAAGCGCTCTCTGTATATACTGTATATCACATACACACACGCACACACACACACACACACATACAAACACACATGTAGACATTTCCACAGCCACTGCAGGGTCAGAGAGAGTGATGAGTGGGCTTGAGCTGTTAAATCTTTTATGGGCAGGTGAGAGAATCTTATCTGACACGCTATGTCCGACCTCCTCCCTGACCTCCACGTTCTCTCCTGCTTTCCTTCTCCATCTCCCTCCTTCCACTCCCTCTGTATACAGACTATCATTTTATTCTCTCCCTCTGTGTTTGCTGGCTAAAACATGACAGTGTATTAATGAATAAAGGCGATGTTGAACTAACACCATGTGCGTGCATGTCTCTCTCTCTCTCTCTGTGTGTGTGTGTGTGTGTGTGTGTGTGTCCGTGCTGTAGAACCCAGACATCGTGCTGGTGCACTACCTGAATGTACCAGCAGTGGACGACAGTGGGAAGCCATGTGGTCCTGTCCTCTGCTCCATCAACACAGACAGGAAGGAGTGGGCCAAGTGGAGCAAGGAGGAGCTCATTGGACAACTCAAACCCATGTGTGAGTTAGCTTCGCCATCACCTCCCTCCTACACTCGAGCTCTCATGTTTGAGCCCTCACACTTTTCCTAAACCTGGGGCTGTGAGTCACCTGGGGTCAGTGACATTACCACTCGTCATGGAGCGGTGGTGATGAAAAAGATGGTGACGTACCATAGCCGAGCCAGAACATTCATCTGTAGGAAACCAGTGTAGTAAGTCTAAACCACAGATAATTTGGTTCACTGGCTTGCTTGTAGGCTTTGTAAACAACTTGGCAGCAAAATGCAGCAGATTCTGGAGACGAGCCATCGCTTATCTGATGAGACAACAGGTGATTTCAGCAGTTCAGTGGAGATGATATGAAAATTTCTCTCTTGCATCAAGGAAATCTTGGCAGTGTTAATAATTTAGCACAAACATCTTATGATATATTGCTGGAGGTAAAGATAAATCAATGAGCCACAAAGCAACAACTTGGCTTGCCAAAAGGTGTGTTCAGGCATTAACAGTGGCCTTATTTATATTAAATTTTGATGAATGAAGATTTGGAACACCATGTCCCTCCTGTTATAACAACACTTTTCTGAGGAGTGCTGAAGACAACACTGTCCTTTAAAAAATGACCTTCAGTGCATATATATGTTCAGCCAGCCTTTACACGGATTTAGATTTTTTGTTTTTGATGGTGCCAGCAGTCAGCACCATGCTGCCACCTTGAGGCCGACACACATTTCACCCATGAAAGGGAGGGATAGAGGGAAAGAAGACAGAGGCTCCCAAAATATCCAGCATGTATTATTCATAAATGAGCATCAGGGAGTTGATAACTCCAGTACACACACTAATACACGTACACACACACACACAAACACTTACCTCATCTCACCCATCTTTTGATCTGGTTCGGAAGGGCAAATAAGGACAGCTGCCCAAAACTAAGTGGCTTGTTGACTTAAGCACCACCTCTCTTCTCGCTCTCCCTACTGACTCATATTCCCTCTTGCTCTTCTACCTGCCCTAATTTGTTCACACAAAACCGCTTTGTGCTTTTTCCTTTTCCAGCGCTTCTCTTTTGATCACTGACGCGATCCTTCTGTGGTCAGAGGGGGTTTTATTGGCATTAGCTCTCTGACACTTAAACTGTTTGGTATTTGTTATTTTAGTCTGAAAATGAACCTGTAGAATCCCAAAAATGTAAATGAAGTCATTGAATTTGGAAACTACAAAAGCCCTCAAATGCAAAAGAAGCATATTGCACATTTTGCATATATGGATGCAAGTTTTTCAACAGTCATCTCAAGCAGTATTATCAGAATATTCATCATCACAGTTTTTGGTGTACATTCTGAACACTGGGGGGCGCCACTACACACTGTCAACTATGTGAGGTAATGCAACATTACTATCAACACTGACCTTAGCAAATGAAGGGACAGAAAATAGAGACAGGTATGAATTGTCTTAAAAGCTGTTTCCTTTGTCTGAACGTCTCCTCTGCCAGGTGCCGGCAGCAGTCTGCATCAGAAATGTTCCAGTGTCAAGCAGCGCATCATCTCATCCAAGCAGGAGTCAGGGGCAACAGCAGGAGGTGGAGCTGCAGTGGGTACGGGCGTAGCGGCGGGCCAGAGAGCTGAGGAAGCAGATGGCACAGAGGTCCAGAACAGCGATGTGTCAGAGGGCCAGACAGAGCCCAGTCCAGGGGGGGGGAGGAGCAGAGCGGGCGGAGGAGAGAGGAGGAACGGCAGGATAACCAAACCCTCCCTACTCCCACAGAGCAGCATGGAAGTGTCCTCATCCACCTCCACCAACCAGGTGGAGGTCCCTGACACCACCCAGAGCTCCCCTCTGTCAATCACCAGCGACATGGCCGACAGCCCCGCTCTGGCCATTGGGGCTGGCTTGTCACAGAGCACAGCTGTGTTCATGTCTGAGGTCACCACGCTGACTGGGGATTCGGTTTACTCTGCTGGCCACACTCACCTGCTGGCATCCACCCACGAGAGCACAGCCACCGGCATCCTGTTGGCTGTCGCCCCTGAAAACCAGAGGTTTGCATCGTTTCCTGGTGGCGTGGGCTTAGGAGAGGGCGGAGAGTTGGTTCTGTCCAGCTCTCTGGACTCTGGTGGAGGAGTCAGCCTTCCTGAGACCACCATGACCTTTGACCCTGACTGCTTCCTCAACAATCCCAAGCAGGGCCAGACGTATGGAGGAGGTGGAGGGAAGACTGAGGGGTGTAACGGTGATGACGGAGGACTCCACTGTTCCTCCAACGGCTTCGTCTACAACCCGGCTCTCGTCAACAACATCAAGACGGAAACTACCCCCCTGGAGCAGCCGCTGGCCGCTCAGAGTAGCTATGTGGGAGAAGGGACAGGCCTCAGCCCCAGCACCACCCTGGAGCAGATGGACTTCAGTGCTGTGATGTCATCAGCCTGTGTCCCCAGTCTGACCCAGCCTGCACACCACCCCTCCCCCAGCCTCTTCCTCCAGGCCTCCCCCCAAACGAGCCAGCCCTCCCAGTTGCAGACCAACGGCACTGAGGCAGCCCAGGAACCAGGCGAGGCCCAGGCTTATGTAGGCCTGCCCACGGTGTCGACAGACTCTCCAGTCACCAATGGAGACCCACATACACACCTCCACCAAGCCAGCCCAGACCAGCAGGGCCTGTGTGGAAGGAACGGACAAGGAGCAGCGGTGGGCTCGTTCCCTCTAACACCACAGGAAACAACCGTCGAGCAGTCAGGCAGCAGAAGACATCGAGAGGTCGGGGCCTTAGACAAGGCTTCTGAGAACGGAGGGGAGTTACTACTCAAGCCCGGGGATCCTCATGAGGCCTACACGAGTGTTGACACCGAGCACTACCTGCAGCCCACAGATGACAATGGAGGAGGAGAGGAGGGCGGGGGAGGTGGTGGTGGAGGAGGGGGAGGTGGAGGAGCAGGAGGGGAGAATGAGATTCTCTGTAATGGTGTAAGCTTATCAGGGACCAGCAGTTCAGTGGTGGCCAGCCCTCAGTCTATAGCTGCTGGTGCAAGCATCGAGGGGGCGCTCTACAGCTCCCCTCTCCCTCAGCAAGGTGGGGGGGTGTCAGCTACAGCAGCTGGAGCCGGAGCAGCCATCAGTCTGGAAGGCTTCGAGGCTTCATTTGGGAGTCAGTTCTCTGATCTCATCAATGATTTCATCTCGGTCGAGGGGTCTGGAGGTGGGGTGGGGGCAGCAGTCACTGGGGTTCTCATGCCCCAGGAGGGGGCAGCAGGAGACGAGCAGGGCACGGGAGCAGGCCACCTGCAGGGCTCGGAGGTGGAGCAGGGAGCTCTGGGACTGCTTCAGGAGACCGGGAGGCTGTTTGGTGTGACAGACTACTCCCCAGAGTGGTCTTATCCAGAGGTTAGTAAACCCAACATGATTATCATTCATTATTTATTCATCATTGTTCCCTGCAGGAAAATCAGTCCTTCCGCCACATGATTGATGGTTTACGGCTTGTACTGATGTCGAACGCTAAAATCACGCTCAGCACAATTTGTACTAAGACCGCCAGCCTGGCTGTGTGGTCATTAAGGAGTCAGAATATCTCAGACTCAGCTGATTGGATTTTGATGAAATTTCAATATTACACTGATTCCCCTGGGTGGCTTCATTAATTTACCCATGTACCACTTATAATATCTCAGACACCACTTCTGTCATTGAATTATGATGAAACTTGTGGAAACATAGCCACCATCACTTTTAGAAACATTGTGACTTGCCAAAGGTGTTTAACACAATCAGAGGGAAAATTTGTTGAAAAGAACTTTTAATAACTAGTTGTATCTCCAACATGCGCTCGTATTCAGCTAATATTTTCTGCAACTTTCTTCCAGGATCATCAGTGTTACATCATAGTGATTATACCACACTTTTGAGTTTCTTGTAAAAACAGCACAGTTTTCCTCCATATGCTCAAAGGGAGTTATCATATTTAGGATAAAGTAAGAGCTGTAAATGCCAAGAAGAAAATCCAACCAAATGCTGGTAAACTGCTTAAAAAATCATACATTTTTCACTTTTGTTTACTCTGACTTCATGGCGCCAACATTTTTGGGGGACAATATGTTGTTTATGTATTATTTTTAGCTCCACTAGAGAAAACACATGGCAGTGTTGCTCAGATGGTCCAAACTACTTTTTTTCCACTTGGATGTAAGGTGCAGCACGGCCTCTAGGGGCTGCTACCAGGTCCTTTAGACTCATTAACAAAAAATCTAAAAATGAGGCAAGTTACAATATCTATCAGTTTAGATTTATATAATAGAAAACAAAAATTTAGGCCACTGTGTCTCTGAGGCTTTGTGTGGAATGGGGGTATTTGATAGAAACACATTCATAAGGCTACACATGCTAGCATGCATAAATTATAATAGGACATTGTAGCAGACATACAGTCATGTGTCTCCAACTCTTTGTTATTATGTTAAAACGAACACTCAGAAGCAGTTTCTTATGGACAAAGGAGCCACACTGTGTGACATTAGACTGAGGCCTCTGCTTGTGTCGCCGCAGGGTGGAGTGAAGGTGCTGATCACAGGTCCGTGGTTGGAGTCGAGCAGTGAGTACAGCTGTCTCTTTGACCACATCAGTGTCCCCGCTGCCCTCATCCAGCCCGGGGTGCTGCGCTGCTACTGCCCAGGTAACACACCTGCGTCACACACACACACACACACACACACACACACACACACAACACACAGTCCTTATCGCTGTCTCCTACATGGAAAAACACTTTATTTTTAGACAGACCATACCCAAACCGTCACCCCACTAATCCCTGTAATAAGCAGTTTCGAGCAGAAAGGTTTTTCTTTGGCACACAAAGAAAGAGTCTAACGATGTTGGCTGCACACCCACATCGAGAGATGCGCTGCCTTTTATACAACAAGATGTGAACAATATAAAAAGAGAACAGAGAGGAGGAACACCGTCTGGTGGGCACGCAACGAACACGGCTCTGCTCAGAAATGTGTTTTGGAATGGTATAGTAAGTGATACATGAGTCACATCCTGGTACATTAAGTGTGATCAGGGGAGAACTGCAAGGCAAATAATCTCTCGCAGGCAGACATTCGCAAAAGCAATGCTAGACATTCAGGATATATAGTGATTTACATAGTGGCCTGAAATCCTGCTCTGACAGGAGATCTACTGCTTCTCTGCACTCAGTCAGCCTCACTCATTCATCACCTGATATCTGCTTCCAGCTCATGACACAGGCCTGGTGATGCTCCAGGTTGCTATGGGCGGTGAGGTCATCTCTTCTTCTGTGGTGTTTGAATACAAGGCACGTGACCTTCCTGCGCTGCCATCTTCTCAGCACGACTGGCTGTCCCTCGATGGTGAGAACATTTGTTTGTTTGTTTGTTTTTGCAGAGGTGGGTGAAGTAGCCAAAAACTGTACTGGAGTAAAAGTACTGCTACTTTGCAAAAACAACTACTGAAGTAGAAGTAAAGGCAGTCATCAAAATAACTACTTGAGTTAGAGTACAAAAGTATTCACTTGAAATATTACTTGAGTGGTGACTAACTTAAACATTTTAAAAAGGAGGCCTTCCTCAGGTAAAGGTACATAAAGTGAACATACACCTGTATCTATGTAATGAAATGACAAGTCTTCTTCTCCTGATTAGACAATCTATATATATATATATAATCTATAATATAGACCAGGACAATATCCCAGTCTTTCTCAATTGTGATCACAGAATATGACATTAATATTAAACTGTAATAATAAAAGTCCACCAATAAGTAGAGACCAGAATCTTTTGCTTGTTGTTTCTTATGTGACATTATGATTTGACAAAGAAAGATGTCAGCATGTTGCAGTGTCTGTAAACAGGCACAGATCAGCTGCTGGCTCTATCTGAAAGCCAAACCATTGCTGCACCTTCAGCCATTATGATGCTTTGAGCACAGTCATGTGGAGGCGTAGCTGCGGTAGGATAACAGAGCGCCAGCAGACCTGGGACCAGCTGAACACCTGTCTCTTAACAGACTGTGCAAGAACTAATGAAATAATTAATAAACTAATAAATATATGGAAGCAGTGCAATGGGAGCATGCAAATGTAACACGGAAATTAAAACAACTTTTATCCACCTGGAGTGTCAGCCGAGGGCTCGTTGAAAACTGAACCTAGATGTGGTAACATGAAGTAAACATTTGGTCCTTTTGATTTTGTCTTCACTCAATAAAGACCATAAACCATAAAAATGACAGAGTGAGAGAGTGAGTGTGTGTGAATTATTATCTCCAGCACACTGTATATTTAAGGTCACTCACTTGACTGCACTTGTTTGTTAAACCCCAAATTATCATACAAAATGTTTCCTTTTCTTATTGTTTCTTATCTCATGTTCACGTTTTCTTTGGCCTTTACACCCTCTGAGATTCTGGATCAGCTAAAACTGGGTTGGTTGAGAGTACCTGTTGACGTGTGTGTTGGTCACTGTGCTGCCACAGACTGTGTGTTGTCATGGCTGCATGGTGTTTGGTTGCACTGTGTTCCTCTGTGTCTGGGTGCAGCTGGGGGGGGTTCTGTTGATGCTCTCAGCCAACATGTAGATTCATTCAAGAGCAAAGCTTTTAAACAGCTGTGACACCTGTTGGGGTACAGGTGTGTATTAGATACCTGTAACTATCTCCATTCATAAAGGCTCCTCTGTCTCGTTGGTCTTGTTCAGGGGACATTTCTTATGGAGTGTTGTTGGACAGAATTCAGCTGTAAATGTTGTCAGATTCCAGTGATACTGATGCACAGAGGACAATGAGATGCTCTTGGAGTCAGCTCAGGGGGACTGGTTGCAACTATGTGCACGGGGGGGAGGCGTTATCCTCTGTGTGCAGATGTGTGTCCTGCTGCAGCTGGGAAGCATGCGGGTCTCCTCGGCAGGCATGTCCTGGGTTAGTCTGCGTTCGCCCCCGTCTCTGCGTTGCGCAATGCGGCACTGCGGCTGCACAGTCACAGCAGGCTGGCTGCTCGCAGGAGTGAAGGGCAAGGACATCACCGGCACGATCCGGGTCCGGTCCACCGTCCAGAGTCTTGGCCACCAGCACCATCAGCCTCACACGTGCTATATTTAGACCGACTCTCAGACCTGGACGCGCGCTCGGGTTATTTTCACCCGGCTCCTTTTGTTTGGCCTGCAATGTGCACCAAAGCCTCGGTGCATGGCAGAAAATAGACAGAGATGAATATGCGTCAGTGCACGACGTTGTCACATGTCGCTGTTCCGGTGCTGTGTGTGTGTGTGTGCGCGCGCGTATGTGTGTGTGTGATGACGAGCGGAGCCTCCTGCGGCTCCGAGTCTGGCGGGCCGGTTTGAAGCGAGTCTGCTCGTCCAGACACAACGTGGAGGCTGCTCTCTCTCTATCTCTCTCTCTCTCTCTCTCTCTCTCTCTCTCTCTCTCTTTCTCTCGCTGCACACGGTTGTGTTTTGCTCGTGTGAGTCGCACACACTTGAAACTCTCGGGCTTGAGCTGAAGCGGGAACAAAGACAGGAGCTCACACAGAGACTCGCGCGCTCTTCGGGTTCGTAGCTTGTTTGATTTTCAGCTCATGCTCTGTTGTTGTTGTTGTGTGTTGTTTGCAGCTGGATTCGGGTTTCCTCATCACGCTGCCGTACATGGACGTAAATGTGCCTGATGTGTGTTTTTGACTTCATATCCGTGAAACCACTTTCGCGTCCGTCAGCCTGTTTGTGAGTGTTTGTGCTCCATGTGGTGTCGGTGTGAGACAAAGGGACAGACGAGATGCCACAAGTCGTCCTGCTGCTGCTGTGTGAACTTGAAGCCATGTGGTGTCTGAGGCTCCAGCTGAGGCTCCAGCTGCAGATCTGACGCTCAGCAGCGTGCTCACTCCTCTCTGCTCGAGCCGCTCGGTTTCAGCACCAGGAGCAGTGGACAGCGCCTCTGAACTCCACAACAACAAACGCTGCTGAGGCTGGTGTGGAGGCCACAGAACCACAGGCCTGTAGGCTCAGACATGCTCTTCACCCACTGTGTTTTAATGCTTACTGCGCTGCTGTGTATGGACCCGGTGCCAGAAGTGTGTGTTTGTCTGATGAATCATTTTTCCAGTTAACCTCGTGGTAAAGAGCAGAATGTGCCTGAGTCAAACACATTTCACATGGCTTTGAATACATGACAAAAAGCTGTTTACTGCAAATAGAAAAATCAACCTTAATAATTGTTATCATCATTGTTGCCTGCACAAAGGTACACAAGCTGCTCACTGGCTGCTTGGACAAAATGGGTTTGTAATGGAATCGTGTATCATGTGTTCAGAGTGTGTTGGTGGGTCAGGACGGTGCAGAGCCTCATTTATTGAACAAAATGCACAGAAACAAAACATTAATGAGGGAAAAAGCATCAACAGAACAGAACATTCTTCAGCCCAAAGCTGGTCAGTGAAGCCATGTGTGGGCCTGCTCAGAACAACTACAAGTCAACATCAAACAAACTTTGAGAAGCAGCTGCATTTGCATGAAAGAGCAGGACAATGAGTGACCTGTGATCCAGGGAGGTTCTGCCTTTATAGAAGTTGGAGTGAACCACCAGAAGGTCAATTATAACCCATTTACTAAATTAATACACTGAAAGACAATTTATAATATTGTGTATTACATTTGCATTTAAATTGCATGTTTTAAAAACTATTAGTCAAAACATAATTGCATGCTGTTGACAAAGAATAAGTTCATTAATTTTGGAATTAATTCTTAAAATTACTTTTAAAGGAGGAGTTTCCTGCCTTCCAGTGGCCTTTCTTGTATTTTCCTTTATCCTTTATAACATGAGGTTTGCAGCATAGACTCAAGCAGTTTGTATTGCAGCTACATAAATTAATTGTGAAATGGAAAATGGCACGAAAAATGTTGAGAGCCTGTTTGAAAGCCAGTTTATAAACTGAGTTCAAAATCAATTAATTAACTTGTCAGTTAAGGAGCATATTTAAATGACCATTTCGTCTCTGGTTAATTGCCTAATATCAATGAATGTTTGTCAACTTTAAAACGATATTTTAATGTGTCAGTTAATGAAGTTATTATAATGAATTTCCTGTGGCCTTCTGTGTTTATAAAGCTGCATGTCTATACGTGTTACATGCTTCTTCTGTGACCAGAACTCTTCTGTACTTTGCATTTCTGAAGCTTGAGGACAGCTGTTTCTGATGTGTTGTAGAGATAGTGGAGTGTTTTGCTTTGTTTTCAAAGGAGCTGCCTTTGCACAGAACTCTGCTCCTGCTCTGATTGGTGCGTGAAGAGGGAGGAGCCTGAGCCTTTGTGTCACTCTCATGGCTCCACCTTTTCAGCTCAGTTTGTGTGCTGCAGGCAGCAGAAAGAAAAATAGGAGTGAAATGAGAGGAGAGAAAAATAGAGAGACTGAGTGAGAGAGCAGTGGGTGGGATGACATAATGTGCACTGCAGCAAAACTGCAGCAGCTCTGAAACAAAGGGTCACATTCACACACTGTCATGTCACACACACACACACACACACACACAACCTACATTTGTTGTTAGATGTATAGTTTCTCACACAAACACACAGTTAACTTGGTTCTCATTGTTGCTAAGGGAATTTATTGGATTTCAGTCCTGATTTATTCTCCAATATTGAGCCCGTCAAAGAAGAGTGTCTCTCTCTAAGTAGGATTTACTAAAACTTCATATTGATTTACTTAAATGCAACAAACAACTGGCCGAAGCTCACAGCTCTGTTTGTCCCACCTTCGTTCCTGTAGATACCCAGTTCAGGATGTCCATCTTGGAGCGTCTGGAGCAGATGGAACAGAGGATGGCCGAGATAACCAATCAGAACCCCAGCTCAGAAACCATGGCAACCAAGGGCGGAGGAGTGGAAGGAGGAGGCGGAGCCACTGATCATCAGTCTCAAGTAAGACAGGAAGTAAGAATTAGTTCGGTTCAAATGTTTCAGGTATATGATCTGACAGTGAGACGTACAGGTGAACAACGTGAAAGGAAACTTGTAATATAACAAAAATAAAACATTTGACAAAAACAAAAGTTGGACTGCTGTATAATACAGAAGTAAAACAAAATGTCATCATTTATTAATCCCATTTTGACATATATTCAATTGAAAACAGTACAAAGACAGTATATTTTGCATTTGACCTCATCAGCTTCATTGATTTTTGTAAATATCTGCTCATTCTGAATTTGATGGCAGCAACACGATTCAAACACGTTGGGACAGGAGCAATAAAAGACTGTGTCTCCACTGCTCCAGATCTCTCCTGACCAGGGTTCGTTCGAGGGCCGGGTGGTGGTGGTGTGTGAGAAGATGATGTCTCAGTCGTGCTGGGCTTCCTCCAATCAGCTCGTCCACAGTAAGAACTCCAGAGGAATGACCTTACTGCATCTGGCTGCAGCTCAGGGCTACGCAGGGCTCATTCAGACTCTCATTCGCTGGCGGTGAGTAACACACACACACGACACAGCTCTGTGAATACACAGCCTGGGCCAGTTCATTTCACTGTTGTTGTCTCTGCAGCACAAAGCACGCAGACAGTATTGACCTAGAGCTGGAGGTGGATCCACTCAACGTAGACCACTTCTCCTGCACTCCGCTGGTGAGTGATCCATATTTCTCAATGGTGTTCAGAGTGTGTGGGTCTTTCCTTCGTGCCCGTGTGTGATCTGTGTTTTCCTTCGCTCTCTCAGATGTGGGCGTGTGCTCTGGGCCACACTGAGGCAGCACTGGTGCTCTACCAGTGGGACCCGAGAGCTCTGGCTATTCCTGATTCGCTGGGACGCCTGCCGCTCAACATCGCCCGATCCCGGGGCCACACTCGATTGGCCGAGCTCTTAGAGCAGCTGCAGCAGACTCCTCAAGCTCAGGGCCAGTCTGCTGACGCTTGGATGGACAGGTGGAGAGCAGAGTCACAGAGCAGCGGAGTGAGCAACAGCCCGACCCCAAACCCCAACTCAGGTGGGAAAACCTGCTGTACTGGTACATAACCAGGCCGATGGTTTCAGTCTTACAGGGGGGGCGACCAGGGGGAAATATGGAGTGAAATAAAGTTGAATGAATATGATCTTGAGAGAGTTTAATGCTATCATGCTGAACTTTATTTCATTAAAATAAAACTTGCATCCTTTTTTATTATTTGCTTTTATTATCTGTATTAATGATTTAAAAAATGGGGGGTGGGATGGCATGAACTGGCTTCGTCTTCTGGAGGGGGGAGTTCCAGTAAAAGCTGAAGAACCACTAGTTTAAACCAGTGTAAAAATGCCAAATTGCCATTTTACAGGGGTTATGTGCAGTATCAATATTACCTGCTGTTTTAATGTGTAAATGTGACATATGATTTTTTTGTGTTTGGGGTGAACCCTTTAATATGTTAGCATATCCAGTGTGGTAGGAATCCATGTTGTCATAATTAAATTTGCACTTATTTTCCAGAGCTGCGAAGAGCCCGGGCAGAGAGCCAGCCAGACAACCAGAACCAGACCTGGAGCCAAGCAGGACACAGAGCCCAGCAGGGAACCCAGGGAGAACAGGGAGGCCCACCCCCAGCCAAGAGACTCAAACCCAACCCAGACTCCCAGCAACAGCTAGCTAACTCAACCCCTGGCACCAACACCCTCAACTCCCTCCTCAACTCGTCCCCCAGTCCTAGCCCTCAACGCTCCCTCCCCCCCAACGCCCTACAAACTCAACCCTCCAACCTCAGCTGTCAGAGCGCTCCTCCTGCCAGCTCCAGCCCCAACCGGCCTCAGCTCCCCAGCGCTCCATTCTCCCACCTGCAGGCCAGGATAGGGAGGTCTGGGGGGGGCACCAGGTGGAGTCTGAGACAGACTCTGGGGCAGCGTAGCCTAGCCAGGAGGATTCTAGGAAAAGAGCGACTGGCCATTCACCTGCGCCAAAGAGTGCTGTCTGACAGGGGAGAGGAGACAGAGCTGCTGACCTATCAGGATAACACAGAGGACTTGCAGGTACGGGGAGGAGATTGTTTGGGGCAGTTTTCATCTGGTTCCTGAACCAAAACGGAACTTTTTTACTGGATGTGATGGACAATGTAAACAGCTTGCTTGCATGTGTGCCATGTTTGTCATATAATACATGAAATAATGCATTAAAAAATCTATGAAAACAACTCTCCCCAAACTTTGACCCCCATGGTGAATATGGGTAAAATCCTTAGGTTAAAAAAAATTACAAAACCTCGGGAAGGACCCAGGAGGAGTAAGAGAACAAGAACAGATAATAGATGAAGATCAGGATTTTACATGACATAATCTACTGAACTCTAACGTTGTCTCCATTGAATTCACCATCAGAAGAAGGGCACCTGATGGGGGGCATCAGTGCCATCTTCACCACTCCCCAGTTCCTCCCACACAAGCAGACACACATAACTACAAATAAAGAAGTGCACTTACAAGAAAGAGAAGAGGGGGCACACATACTAAAATCTCACTGGTGAGAACATGGTTAAAGTGGGTAAACCTACATTAAAGGAACAGATTCACTCTTGGTATGTGTACAACACTGAGCTGGGCTAAAAATAGATCAAGATTAAAGGATTTTTAATTTGGATTCAGAAACTAATTAGTCACCAGTGGATGACAGGTGGCTATATGATGCATCAAAATCTGATTTTCCTTGTAAAGGAGAGTGCAAACCCATCTAACTGTTAAGAAGTGCCCTGATGTCACATGGAACATTTCAGTGAGGCTCATGAGGAGAGGATAGAAGATTTGTTTTGGTCAAGACTGGCCAGACAGTTACGTTAATGAGTGCATACAGTCTAAACCACGGAATAGAAACATTCACAAATCAAGTGATAATGAATTAAGGTTCAATGCAAGAAATTAAGAGAAACCTATATTTTTTTACTTGCCCACTTAAAAGTACAGAAATGGAAGGAGTCGTTGCTTTTAACCATTAAGTAAATTCAGTTCGTAGAGTTGAGTGTCATCAGCATAGGCATGACAATAAATGCCAAACTCATTATTTTACGGGCAAAGGGTGTTAGAATATGTCAGTAACACCTGCACTGCATGTCTTGCAGATGGACATTACGATGCTAGCTGATCACATCATGGAGGCTTCGACTGGTAGGCTTAAGCAGGAGGCTATGGAGACTGAAACAGATTCCGGGAAGGTGGGGCTCAGCAGTGATGTCAGATTACTGTCTGGTTACCTCGGTGAGGTGGAGAGGTGAGTCCAACAATTCCTGAAATCACCATGTTTACGTCACCTAACTAATCAACTAGCAGATTTTTTTCTATAAACTTTTCTTTGCTCTCTGCTTATCTCCAGGTTTCTAAAGTCCAAGCCCCAGACTCCTAGCCCCAAACCAAACTCTCTCTCAGGGCCTGAGGATCAGCAGAGTCCTCAGGCTAAGCAAGCCCTGTCCTCCCCCTTTGACTGGAGCTCCTTCCTCTGTGCAGCTATGAAAGAGGAGAGGTTGAAAACTGACTCTTCCTGTCTCGCCATGACTGAGGCGGAGCAGGGAGAGCTGTATGAGACCATCAGGCATGCTCTGCACTCCCTCAGAAAACACAAGGTAAACATGGCCTCCACTCACACACACTTCAAAAAAATACAAAGTATTTATGTATAAATCAGTCTGATGCATTTTGTTGCCATGTTTTTAAAGACCTGGTTCTTCTCTTGTCTCTATCATAAATTATGATCACTTGAAAAGGTTTAAGATGACCATGAACCGTTTTACATATATGATGTTTAAACAAGCTCGTCACCCCCCCCCCAGGGTCCTATTCAGGAACAACGCAAAGAGATTGCAGCAGTGATTCAGCGCTGCTATAAGAGATACAAGCAGGTAAGAGTTAACACAGTCACACAGTCAGCATCAACCCACTGCTTATGTCAGACTGACCTGCAGTCAAGTGCTGAGTTCGATGTTTGTAAATAATCAATGGATGTGTTTCCTACATGTAGGTGGTGCATTTACATCACACATGTTATTGAATGGTTCCAGAGTGCACTGTTCTAGTTGTTGCAATAGCTCTAATGCACAAATCTGTAATGTCCAAACTCTTAAGCTGTGATCAGTCTGCGTGTTGTGATTTGAGATTGCAGAGGGAAACATTTATATCCATGAAACTTGGTGTCACTTCCAAATCTGCTTTCGCAAGTTTCACAAGCTGCTCTGGCAGATTCTGAGCACAGATCCTGGAGCATTGTTCTAACAGCCATGCTTTGAAAGGACACACACACATATCTGCTTTAGGCTTGAATTGTAGGTTCACTGGAGAGAAAAAAAAACAATTTATACATTGAGTTTACTAATTTAATTTCAATTTCTGTCACAAGTTTATCCCTTCTTTTCATTTTTTTTCATTCATTTGTTTTGATTTGGGAACAAAATTCCTGTGTACTGAGGATTCAGCATGACAAAGGTCCATATGTCATGAAGGAGGGGTTAACAACAGGCTGCTGTCTCCTCTCTCAGTATGCACTTTATAAGAGGATGACCCTGGCTGCCATCCTGATCCAGAGTCGTTTCCGGAGTTTCCATGAGCAGAGGAAGTTCCAACAAAGTCGTAGAGCAGCGGTCCTCATCCAGCAATACTACCGCTCCTATAGACACTCCCTCAGGTACTTCACCTACACACACACACACACACACACACACACACACATGTTTATAGAAGCGTTGTTTTCTAACCCAGGCTGTGGCCCCGCCCACAGCAGCCTCCTAACGAAAAAACAGAACCAGGCTGCTCGCAAGATCCTGAGGTTCCTGCTCCGATGCCGCCACAGGTGAGGCGTAAAACTCTCCACACACACCTCTGCACACACACATCCAAGGACATGCAAGCATACACATTACCCACACACACTTACAGCCCACTGCCACACGAGTCCTCGCTACATTGGTGCTAATAGTTGGTGTTGTTTTACTGTTCCTGTGAAGCCCCTTGATGGACCATAGGCCTCTGAAACGGGTGAGTCTTCTCTCTCTCTCCTCTCTCTCCCTCTCTCCTGGTGGCTGATGCCTGTTTGCATGTCAGCGGAGGGAGGGGGAGAGGAGATCCTGGATTATTATCCTTCCCTCTCGCTCTTCTTCCCTCCCTGTCTCTCTCTCTCTCCCTCTCTCTCTCTCTCCCTCTCTCTCTCTCTCTCTCTCTCTCTCTCCGAGGACTGCTGAATGATATCGGTACCTCTGCATGACTGACAGATAGATAGAGGAGCGGTTTTTGCATACGGTCTTCATGGGGGCATGTTCTGGCTCTGACATCACTAGGGGACTTTAAGTGTCTTGCTTGGCCTGCCAGTCTCTTTTTTTGTGCCTTGATGGGTGGGGAGGATAACAGGATGGCCTGTGTGTGTGGGTGTGTGTGTGCCGGGTGGGAATTGCAGGGGTTTTGTTGAAAAACTTTTCCTGTTGCTCTGAGTGTGGCCTTTGGATATGAAAGTGATAAAAAGATATGCAGTTACACACACACACACACACACACACACACACACACACACACACACACACACACACACACGAAAAATCCCTCTCTGAGCGTGTCTCTAATGTGTGTCTGTTTTCTCCCCAGGGCCAGAGAGCAGAGAAAGGCCAGGGGTCCTGAGAGCCCACCGCCAGGCCCCACACACAGCCCCCTCAGCCTGTGAGCAATCTATAAACCCTCCCCTCCCTCCATCTTCTCCTTTTTCCTTTCATCCATCCTCCCAGAAACTCCTTTCCTTTTCCATTCCCCAAGTCCCTCTCCTCCCCTTTTCTTTCCCCCTCCTCCCTCCTTCTCTCTCACCCTCTCTCCCCTCTTATCTGAAGAGGGACAAAAACTCTTCCCAGACAGACTGAGGACAGGATAGGTGTCCATCATGGCAGCTCAGACAGACAGACTGCTGGGCAGAGCCCAGGGACCTGGCTCTGCCCACAGCACTGATCCTCCTCCACAGTTCCACTGGGAGGCCATCACATTAACCTCATGGCATTCTTTGCACTCTTCATGGGTATGTTTCTTTGCAAGAGCGAGTCGACGAGTCAGACGAGAGGCCGCGAGGAAGCGCCTGACGCCGACATCCTGCCGCTGGATGTGCTGAAAGGCTCCGGTGATGAACAGCTGACTCGAGATAAAGGCTACTTTGACATGCAGAAAATATACGAAACCTTTTGCGTTTTGTACCCAAACAGTGATCCATGAAAGAATAAGAAAACATAAACCAAAAAACTCACTTCTATGTTGCATTTGCATGCAAGGTTTTTTCGCTTATTCCTCCTCTCCATCATCCTGAAGAGCTATAGTGGCAAATCATTCAGCTGATTCAGTATATCAAAACACCACCAACCACTCTGACTCACAGGCTTACAAACCTATTAATCAGTCACCCGATCAAAAGGGGAGGAACTGCACTTGAATGTAAGAGGGGCATTGTTCGATAAGGGTTGGGGTCTGAAAAACGATGTCTTAATTTGTTACATGGACTTTGTATGGAGTCGTTCTCAGAGGCAGCACTTTGCTCGCCTGACGTGGTGTGTCCGTGTTTGTTCAATTCAATGCATGTGTTTGAGCCACGAGCTCCTGCATGCTTGCCAAACTGCTTTAGTGTTGTTTCTTTTGTATTTCTATGTGTAGTTGTGTCTCACTTACGTCCTCATCAACTTATCCTTGCCCTGTGTAATGTGAACTGTGTAAGGACAAATGACTTATTTTGGGTGCTTTTTTTTACTCTATTTATTTAAGGGTCTAATTATTTATTTAATTGGCTCAAGAGTGGTTTAACTTGAGACTGGTTTTCCCCCCTTGTGTGGTAAAATATGACATGTTCCAATGGTTAAATGTCTCTGTTAGTTTGTTCTTTGCGTGAACCTCTAAATCCTAACTGTGGTTTTGAGGAGAGAGTCACATACCATTGCCTTGACTTCTTCTTGACTCTGAGAGGTCTCTATGCTTGCTCTGTACAGGACATGGGTCCTATACCTGCCCCTCTACAGGGCATTGGTCCCCATATTAGCCCATACGGGCGATCAAATCCATATTTTGGACTATTGCATATTCCTGTATATAAACTGACGAGGTAAGGGGATACGAGGACCCTGAAACTTTTTCATAAGAGGACTGTATTTAAGATTATAAATTATTTTACTCCCATAATGAGAACTTACGACAGAGACCTGGGTACACAGGATGGCTGTATTGCTTGTAAATAATGTAGATATTAAAAACGGAGTAATGTGCATGAGATTTAAGACAAAGAAACAGCAAAAAGAACATGTTAGTGGCTATGGACTGTGAGAGGATTTTAACTGCTTCACTTTACGAGTATCCAGTATAAGTGTTACTGAAAAGAACATTTTGTTAAAGCATGCAACTGAAAAATCTAATGTTAGAATTATAAGTGGGAAAACAAAGTTAGCTGAAACAATGATCTTTCAGACAAAACATTTACACTTTGTGCTTTTGTTTCTTGGCTAGCAAAAATTAAACCCTTTTTGCCAGTAGTGCCAATTATTATGAATGCTATTTTGCCTAACAATATGTTACGTTGGGGAATCCAACACCCAAAAGATATCAGTAAGATCCACAGTGGCAACACACACAGACAATAAACAGTAGAAGAGATCTAGTTCTAGCTCAACCGTAGAACCCTGGACAACTTCTGAGGTTTGTCTAAGGCAGAGACGTACATGTAGATGATCATGATGATGGTGACGATGATGCAAGTATGAAAAATGACGCTAATGGTGATGAAGATGATGACGGTCGTTTTAATATGAATGCAATGAATGATGATCCAAAAAAAAAAAAAAAAAGGGAAGAGGGCGCTACATTCTTTACAATGTGGTTGTGCTTCAGCAACATACTAGCTTTTATTAAGACCATTAATCACACCTACAGCGGATCCAGCCTGGCCTCCAGTCAAAGCTTTCCATCTCCAAACAGAATGTCTCCTCCCCACTTTTTACATATCATTTGATTAATTTTTCTTTTCCTCCTCATTGTCACTGCCATTATTGTACAACGTGTACTTTAGACTTCTGGAAAGCTCTGTTTAGAAAGTGCCTGCTCAATAACAGAAAAGTGCAAGCTAATATCAGGAAATATCTATTGTATGTCCTCCAAAAAAAGGTCGCCGGTTACCTGTTTATTTTTCCTAAATTGTGTGTTAAAAAATGGACTTGACAGTGTTAAACTTGATCCGAGTCTAAGTTAAAAGCTCTAATCTGTCAGTGGTATGAATGGATGCTCATGGCCTGATTGATGCTATGTGTTGCTTTATGAGACAAACCAGTAATTACAGTATCACTTTCTGCCCCACTTGTGTGTCACTTCTGCAGTATTAGAAGAAGAGAAAAAACAACAACATAGAATTTCAGCATCTGTGTATGAAAGGCACTGTCAACCAGACTATTCAACATCCTGGTGTCGCTGCTGGGAGGAAGGGTGTGTGTGTGTGTGTGTGTTTTTTTTTTCTTGCATGGACTCACTTTGTCTGTCTTTCCTCTAAAATGTTCTTGCAGCATTTAAACGAAAGCAAAGGTTTTCCAGAGGACAAATAGCCGTCATACACACTTCCTGTCTTTGTCTTTCTCTTTTCACTCACTCACTCACTCTCTCTCTCTCTCTCTCTCACGTAGATATGCACCCAAAAATGTAAACACATACATACACAAATGTTCACACTCGGACACACACACACACACACACACACACAAAAGAGCCACACGCTTTCTCTCTGTGCTTATGTCTTTGGGAAAAATTAAATCTCTCCCTTAGATTTTACTCAGGGTTGAAGAACAGGGAGATGGTATGTGGAGAGTAACGATCGCTGACACAGAGTTGTACCGCTACTGGTGACTGTGTACATTTGTGTGTGCATATGTATGTGTACATGTTTGTGTATGTTAGGGATACTCCAGTTGTTCATTCACTTTAATCAGTTTCTTCAAATTACTATTCAAATCATGTTCTTGATTGGCGCACTCCTTCCAGTCTCATGTTGCGAAGCAGCAAACGTGATCTGTTGGCTTCATCCGAGCTGTGTTTGCATCACTTTTTCTACGAGAAAAAAAGACTCTCCAAATCCCGTATTTTATAGGATTTTGTTTGAATATAAACTAAATTGAAAGCAAGTTGAGAAGCGATATTTCTATTTATACACTTGCTCTTGTCTTACACGCACAAGATTCTTAATACAGACGATTCTTAAATAATGCAAAAATAGGTAACGGCCACTTTTCACCTCAATTTTCTTAATTCAAAAAAAAAAAAGTTGTAAGAGATAGTATATTGAAAGATTTACAATTTGGAGATCTCTATTATGTGTGTCTCACATGTTTTCTGAATTTTCATCACACTGAGAGACAGCCACGGTCAGGACAGCGCTGTCAGGAGCATTCATGCTACGGTATCACCTGAACCTCCTCTTAGACTGCCCCTCCTCTCACATCAGCACAACGAACGTCACAAAGAACACTGCTCGGGACTCCTTTATATATCCTACACACACACACACACATACAGACAGACACACACACTATAACAGCCAAATGCTTGCGCTTATCAACACACACACAGTACACACACACAATACCAGACACACAGATTGCAGAGAATCCATCAATATGTTCATGTTTTGGAGAGGATGGTGACTGTAAAAAAAACAAACAAAAAAAGTATGTAGAGTAGAAAAAGTAAAAACAAAAAAAAAAGAAATATTGCCATAGTAGACAGCTGGTAGACATGCGCAGAGACGGCCTCTGTTCTCATAAGTCCACCTAGAAATGAATGGTATAACCTTTCAGGCCTTGTTTGGAGAGGGCGTGGCCAAACACCACATTGCATGCTAGAATGGTAGACCCTTATAGATAATCTATGGCTAGACCTCTCCTTGCCTTCCTCTTCTTTCACCCCGTCTTCCCTCTCTCGCTCTCTCTCATTTCCTGCTATATTCCCACCTTGCCTGCTGTTGTGTTCTCCATGCCTATCTCAGTCTTTCATTCCTCTTTTTTTTGTAGCCTAGTTTTTTCTTTGTTTGTTTTACAAACGTGCATGCACAAGCATCACTAAATTGTTGATGTTTTTAAAAGAATATTTTGTTGCTGAGGCCATGCAAAGTGTTTTGAATATTGCCCTTATATGTGGAAAATGTCTTCTGAATGCTTTACATAATTTCTGCTGTAAAATGAAATCAGAATAAAAAGAAAATTTGCACTTTATTTTATTTTTTTTGCCTGATATTTATTTTTCCCAGAGTTCTTAAAGAGAAAGTTGGAATCTGTCTTGGTCAAGATGCCAAATGCAAACTGCAAAGGTTTTTTTTTGTTTGTTTGTTTGTTTTTACAGTGGCCTGAGTGTTTCCTAACTCCTAGTATTTCTGGATTAAAATCTCCAATTTCAGGACCAAGTGGCATTTTTTTCGTCAAAAGTTTGGGTGCTTAAAAGTGAACCTGGATGAGTTGCTTTAAGTGCAGAAGCATTAGTCGCAGTTTGGTATTAAGTTCTTGCAACCAAAACATCTTGAATAGTTTGTGGACAATGAGAAAGACAAGAAGACAAGAACAGAGAGACTGACAGCTATCATGCACTCAAACTAAACCCTGATCCAAAAGAGAGGAAAAGCCACACTGCCCATGTCAATATTATGAATATTTGTACCACTTGTGCACATTTGTGCCTGTGAGTTTGAAGAATATATCCATGGAGGTAGATTATGAGCTAGTTATGTAATGTCAATGACATAATGACAGCCAAATTCAAAATATACTTTACAGAGTATAAGGAGTTAGGTTTTTGAATAAGTGTGCCAATGACAGTCACCAAAAATATTTTTTTTACATTACAACATTAAGTCTGCATTCACCTAAAAATGTCACTTATACAAATTCACTTTAGAAATATCACCAATTATGATGATTCAGATAAGACCACTGATCCGACAAAGTTGGACCTGGGCCCCATTCTGTAATTCAAGAAGGTTCCAGATGTTTTATTGTTGTATGTATAGAAGGAAACACAGCGGTTACACTTTACGGTTAATGTTGTCAGGCCCAAATAATCCTGTTTATTCTCATCCAGCTAATTTGGCTGTTTGAAAGCAATGTTTCCCCGTCGCCACACTCGACACTCATCACTGTGAAACAGATATTACCAGGAAATATAGGCCTATAAAAAAACTGAAACCTTCTAAAGTTCCTGGTAGCTGTAACATTATTTGCAATGACTGTTTCTAGCCGATGTCTCATTAGGATTATTCATCATCACATAACAAATTTGCTCTCAGTCTGGTGGAGACAGCCATGACTTCCTCAAGCATAATTCAGTTCTGCCTTTGCAAACAATAAATTCTTGGTATGTTTATTTTGTAATAATATATCCTCATTATCATTATCATATATTTATTGTAGCTTCACTCCTCATAAATGTTATCTGAGCCGTGAACTTTAACAAACTGCATCGCTGCTTTTCCCTCATCTGTTACAGCTGTAATTCCGTTCGCATTAGCTTTATGCATTTCCTGATGACTAATTTCCTTAATTTACCCCCAATCCACTCTGTTGAATCTACGTCGTTCTCCTGTATCAATGGTCACATCCTGTTCATGTTTCTTTAACATTAGTCTTGTTCATTCATAAGATAAGATAAGATAAGATAAGCCTTTATTCGTCCCACAGTGAGGAAATTCACATGTCACAGCAGCACAGGGGATAGCAGCAGTAAAAATATTAAGAACAAATAACAGTCTAAAATAGAGGTATATACAAGTTTACATGACTTATTTACAATTTCGAGTATGGATATGAAATGTAAAATATGAAGTATAAAAATATATGACCAGTAAATGTAGCCCTAGTCTACATTGTTTTAGTCTCCACCAGTTCATTCTCTTCTCCTCATTACAGCATGCGTTCAAGTCTCCACAGCAAGTTTACAACAAGTTCACTCATGGTTTATAATGAAATCATTCGAAAGGATTGTTCACTATTTTGATTTTTAAAAAAACATCTTCTGTCCATGCTTCAGTTATTAATTCCAGATGTGTCACTTTTCCCAAAACTTATCTTTCTTTACCACTGCCCCACTACTCTAATGTTGGCTGAAGCCCAGTTTCTTGAATAAATAGAACATCTGTATTTTTCCTTTGGTCTTTAATAAATCATTTAAACTCCTGGACATTTGATATCAGACTTTTGCCAACAGATTTAAGCTTTCCGTTGATTTGTTCCCATGATTAGGAATTTTGTGTTTGTCTGTTTTGTTGGACTTGGATCTCTACAATTAATTCCATAAAGAATTAACATGTTTAATTTATCCACACTCACAATATTAGCTTGTTTCCTTTCTTCCTTGTCTTGCATATTTACTAAATCCAATGGTTTAGACTCCTTTCTCATCTCTCAACAACTAAAACATCTGTGTGAGTAGAAGCAGTCTTTATGTTGTCTTTGTCCAGTCCTGAGTCTCAGCTCAGTTTCACTCCGCAGGTTCTGTGGAACACTTCGTCTTGCCGGAAAATTACTGGCATCTTCTTCTGTTACGTCACGGCCAGTTCTTTTACCGTAAAAATGTTGTTTACCTCTTTCCTCCATGTGTGAAACCATCCTGAATGTGATTCAACAAATCCGACAACAACAAGACATCTTATAGCAGTTGTAAATTTTGCGAGTTTTAGCTCCATGTATAATCATTATTTATTAATCTTGCTTTTAAAAATGGTCTCATCGCTGTGCGCAGCGAAAATTTACAGTCATTACGGTACTGGCCGGAAATGCCGTAGGTTCGCAGCTGTTACAAGGACGTGGTTGTTCCGGTGAAAAGTGGATTCTGCTGCTTTAAGGCAGGCGGATTTAGCCTTGATTTTATTATGTTTTAATCCACAGATGTACATATTTGTAGAAGTAGATGATTTAACTCAATAATACAATGAGACCTCGGTGTCTTTCTTGTGAAAACTCGGCACTGTAACGCCGCCTCCTGCTGCCTAGCTCTCCATCGACTGAGAAACAATGCAGGCCTAGCTAGCATCTACCGTTAGCTAGCGGAAGCTAATCGGATAACGCTGCTCCAGAAGACTGCAGTGGGATTTAAACCTTGGGGGAAGCCGTTTGTCGACGCTGGAATAACATCCAATCCGGTATGTCACAGCTGCTTCTGGTCGCTCTGCTGCTTTTCTCACAGTCTGTGTCATTATTTGTAACTTAAATGTGTTGGATAAGCCGCTAGCTAATCCTCTAACGCCATATTTTCGCAAAGTTAACGCGTTAGCTTGTTAGCATTAGCCAGTTAAGTAATGTTACCTTGTTGGGTCGATCTTAAAACTCTGTCTTTGTCAACTGAATTACACATGATCACGATGGCCAACAAAGTGTCGGAAAAACCTATAGTTAACTTATTTTTCTGTCAGTAATATGGTGAAACTTGAAAGCAGTGGTGATCATGATCCTAGCTGAGCAGCAGTCAGCCTGTCAGCACAGACCTGGTAAACAGCATAAATATCTTACTGCTGCGCAGGTAGTGTCGAAACTCTTGATCACTTTCTTTTCTCTTAACTGGTTGCTCAAAAGTTTCGTTTTCTTTGCACCAGGAATCAGACTCACCAGATTCATGACCACTATACATTTAGATCCTAATCTGTCATTTCTCAGAGACGCCCTTGATCTGTCCCAGCACTCACTTCATTTATAGAGTCATGTTTTGGCATACATGTTTATTTAAGGTCTTTGTTTTGTGTGACTTGCATTATTTACTTTTAAGTATAACATCAGTAATATAAATCAGAAGAAAATGTCGCCCATTTCCACAGAACTTCCGCACAGAAACAAGAGGTGTCACCCAATATATGTATTGTCTTTCCTCGAAATAAAGAAAGAGAAGAAAGAAACAGAGTAATATTGATTCACTGAGTCTCATATAAATCAGTTTTCATCGTGTCAAAAAATTGTGAATCCTCACATTTTAGAAACTGGGATGTTTGGTATGTTTGGTTTCTTTTGATCAATTAAACCATTCATTGTTTTCAGTCCTGTTCGGCTCAGATTTTGTTGAACAAGGTTCAACTTCAGAGACATTTCGGAGTTAGTACTTTGAGGTGCTGTGAAAGCGAGAGCTGTTTGTTATATCTTGTCTGCCCTCACTGATATTAATGGGAGTACTGTTGCACTAGACTGCAAGGGTCTAGTTATTAAGTTAAATAAGGCCACTTTTTTCTCACTCTGTCTAATTCTCATCTCTCTCTCTTTCAGCCATGAGTTCTCAGCTGCAGGTCTTCTCTCCTCCCTCCATCTCCTCCAGTGCCTTTTGCCGCGTAAAGAAGCTGAAGGTGGAGAGCAATGTTTGGGATGTGTCCACCACTGAAGCGTACAGCTCCATAGCCGGCCAGTCAGCATACACCTTTGCCCCGGCCATGGCCGTGCCGCCCTTTGCACCATCCCTGGTCTTCCCCCCTGCAGCACCGGGCTCCAGAGGTCAAGTGGTGGTGCGGGCGGCCGATAGCACTGGCAGTCTTCCCCGCGGCTCCAGCCGGCGTGTGACCGAGCAGGCAACGTCTTCCTCTTATGCTCATGCTGAGACGTCCTCTGAAACAAGGGGGCACAGGCACGGGCAGAAGAGAAAGATTGAGGAAGCCAATGAAGGCAGTGGGAGTGGATGTGGCAGTGTCCAGATATTGGAGGAGCTCTCAGCTCCCGCAGCAACTTACTCCACCCGCACAGGTGGAGGTGGAGGGGGCACAGGCCAGTCGATACCCCACTCTGCTCCTACCACCAAGAGCAGCAGCTCCAACGGTGAGGGGGATTATCAGCTGGTGCAGCATGAGATCCTCTGCTCTGTGTCCTGCAGCTACGAAGTGCTGGAGTTTTTGGGAAGAGGCACATTTGGACAAGTGGCCAAGTGCTGGAAGAGGGGCACCAATGAGATTGTGGCTATCAAGATCCTGAAAAACCATCCATCATATGCCCGTCAGGGCCAAATTGAGGTAATCAAATTTCATTTTGTTGATAAAACATGTTCATATCCTGCTTTGATAACAGACTACATGTTTAATTGTTACTGGTTTCATTTGATAAGTTCATTTTTCAGAGAGTGTCTTGTCTCACAGCATTGATACTGCAGTGCCAGCAAAAGTGTGTGTGTTTGGCTGTATGTGAGTTTATGTGGCCTCGGCCAGTTTATCGGCCAAGCTTGAAAAATGTACCATTGAGCAGTCAGTAGAGAACATTTTGCAAATCTGCTCAGTCTGAATGGTTTTTCTGTTATGTTGACTCTAAAACATTTAGCCAGATGGTGTTTTCCAAATTGCACTTTGATAATGTCAAGTAGTTGCATATAGAAATCATAAATGCATGACCCTGAAATGCTCAAGACCAAACCAACAGTCGGTATATGCCAACTGCATCGTGGTCGACTGGCTCAGGATTTATTTTTACTGTTAGAATATCTACAAGTAGAAGAATAGTAAAAATCCAAAACATATTATAGCCACGCTAAACACTTACAGTTAAAGACCGAAAAACTAGCCCTCACATGTCGGGAGAGACACATTTTCAGACATTTTCAGATATTTTTAGCCTCTGGTGGAAAGCATTCATCTTGTTGCACATAGTTATTCATGTGAAAAGTGAGAGAAATTGTAGTGAAAACAGAAGCATACTGGCACCTTCAAACAAATGTATTAATACTGTTTACCCTGTGTCATAGGCTCCTTTTGTGTTAGGAATGGTTAGTCATACTGAAAAACTAGTGTCATAGAATTGAGTTTACTTGGGTTCCACTTAGCCTGCAGACGCCTAACACTTGTTACCAGGTTGTTGTTGGTTAGAGCTGTTTAAAATGCAAATGATGGGAAGTTCCTGTCTGATATGCAGCATTACCAAATGAAACCTGCAACCGCTGCAACTGACCTTCTGTACATGTTACAGCATTATTGTCCGCTTCATATTCACTTGCAGTTTCTTGTTATGAAACATGAGAGAACCAGCAGTTACATGGAGTTCTTTGTTTCTCCTTAATAGGTGGGCATCCTGAACCGGCTGAGTGCTGAAAACGCGGACGAGTACAACTTTGTGCGTTCATATGAATGTTTCCAGCACAAGGGCCACACCTGCCTGGTGTTTGAGATGCTGGAGCAGAACCTGTACGACTTCCTCAAACACAGCAAGTTCAGCCCACTCCCCCTCCGGCACATCAGACCCATCCTGCAGCAGGTTCGCAAATGCTTTGGCAAACATTCATAGAACCTTTTTAAAACTTGAACCAAAATGACTTCTATTTTGTTATTGATATTGATAATTTTGAAATGCACTCTGTTTACATTCGTTTTCATGTTATTGTCCGATTTACACGTGTGTGTTTATATCTTTAGGTGGCTACGGCGCTCATGAAATTGAAAAGCCTGGGTCTGATTCACGCAGACCTGAAGCCAGAGAACATCATGCTGGTCGACCCCCTTCGACAGCCCTACAGAGTGAAGGTCATTGACTTCGGCTCAGCGAGTCATGTGTCCAAAGCTGTCTGCTCAACCTACTTACAGTCTCGCTACTACAGGTTGGTGGCAAGAAATACACAAGTGTTTTTGTTCAATGTAAAAGCATCTTTCTTTGTAATCTCATGTGGATGCTTGGTGACAAATAAAGCCTGTTACCATGTTGTTGTATAACACAACTTTAAAGCTCAGTTCTCAGTCTTTTAAAATTGTCTTTGTTGTCCAGGGCTCCGGAGATCATTTTGGGTCTGCCGTTCTGTGAGGCCATTGACATGTGGTCGTTAGGCTGTGTGATTGCTGAACTGTTTCTGGGCTGGCCTCTCTACCCTGGAGCCTCAGAGTACGACCAGGTCAGTACTAACATTTGTGTCTTGTGCCTTATCTCTTGGAGTGAGAAATGCTCAAGTGCTTGGGAAAGGCAGACCTATCAGATAGAATACAAGTTGTTAGCAGGTAATGGAAGCATTGTAGAAACCCTAGAAAACTGAGTGCTGCTAGTTATGCTATAAGCCGAGCGATACCAGAGTGCTACCTGTAAGGATATTGTAATCAGTTCATTTTAGTCATATCCATGGCGTCTACTTTTTCTCCTCACCGTGATTCTTAAATGTTTTTTTGTTTGTTTGTTTGTTTTCAGATCCGTTACATTTCTCAGACTCAAGGCCTGCCTGCAGAGTACTTACTGAGCGCCGGCACTAAGACCATTCGCTTCTTCAATCGAGGCCCCGACTCGAGCTACCCACTCTGGAGACTTAAGGTCAATACAAAGTCATACTAATCCTACTGAGTATCTGCTTATTGCAGTACTGTAAAGGATTATTAATACTGTGTTAAAATATAAAGAAGTCTCCCCTTGATTTGATTGTTTGATTTGAATTGTATCACTAAATGTCTGTAAGTAGTAGCATGTGCACATAATTATGGTTTCCATTTTCCAGACTCCATCAGAGCATGAAATGGAGATGGGCATCAAGTCCAAGGAGGCCAGGAAGTATATCTTCAACTGTCTGGATGACATGATGCAGGTAGATGCATACATTCTGATTTACTGCACATCAGTTCTACTGTGTACACAAATCCTACACACAAAGCCAAGGCATCATGTTGCACGTCCCTCACAGTGTCTGTTTAACCCATTCCAGGTCAACCTGTCTTCTCATTTGGAGGGGACCGACATGCTGGCTGAGAAAGCTGATAGACGAGAGTTCATAGACCTGTTGAAGCGGATGCTCCGTCTGGACGCTGACAAAAGGATCACGCCTACAAAAACTCTGGGTCACCCCTTCGTCACAATGAGCCACCTCATGGATTATCCCCACAGCTCCCAGTGAGTGTGCGATGTGAAGATGTTCTTTAGGCACATATATGTTGTTTTGAGTGAAACTTTATTGAAACATAAAATGCTCCATCCTCTCCAGTGTGAAGTCCTGCTTCCAGAACATGGAGATCTGCAAGCGCCGGAGCTCCTATGATAGTGGCAAATCCCTGTACTCCACCAATGCAGTCCCCAGTGCTGCAGCAGGAAACCTCACTGTTACCTTCAGTAGCCAACTCAACCAGCATAACCAGGTATGACCTGTAGCTTCACCAGTAGTTCTTTGAAAAGTTCAGGCACCTGTAACTTCTCCAGTGTAATCAGTTGTGTGTTCCAACAGGTGCCTTCTGCGGGGGGGGCGGTGCCTTTGCTGAACTACCAGCCAGCTCTGTACCAGCAGGCCACTATCAACATTCCCGGGCTGGCTCAACAGAGTGTCCCGATCCCCACGCGTCCTGCTGGGCTGTGTAGCCAGACAGAACCCTTCCAGCAGACTCTCATCGTCTGCCCACCCTCCACTATTCAAGGTAAAGGATAAAGTTGTATTCAGGCTGAAAAAAGGCAAAAACAACACAAGGGGTGGCATCAGGGTGGAAGGCTTATCAAAATGCCAAGACACCTCACAGTGATTAGTAATAAGCGTATCCTCAGTGTGTCCTCCACTTTGATTGGTATCATGCTGTCTCTACCAACTTGTTAATTACTGTTAATTACATCATCACTGTAATTGAAGGCACCCCTGTAGAGATAGAGGTCAGATACTTGACTAAGTTTCTTATATGCTGCAGTATCCCACTTCTTTGTTTCTGGAACCTGCGATATCATTATCTGCTGTCGATGTTCAATCGTAAAATGTTTCTCATCAGGATCTTGGTGTTACTCATTGATATGCTTGTGGGATTGTTTTCCAGGGCTACAGCCATCCAGTAAGAGTTCCAGTTTCCCTGTGAGGATGGAGAACTCTGTACCCATAGTACCTCAGAACCAGTCTGCTCAGTCGCTGCAGATCCAGCCAAGTATGCTCACACAGGTAAGATTGTGCAAGGTGTGTCTATGTGTCATCAAATTTCAGTTATCCATCAGATGCTAATCTTGGTCTTATTTGTTCTTATAACGGTCATTTTGGGTGACCGCTGTGGATGGACATGGTCATATAAGACATGACCGAGAGGGAGGTCGCGTCCATGTGGACAGATGGAAAGAAATGCAACTCCTGCTTAACTATTATTTGCTCATTTCTCAGTGTAATTCTGTGTGATCGTGTGTGGTTCATTGTAGTGTGTGGAACTATTCTTCAGACTGGAGACATTGTTAACGTGAAAAGTTAAAGTGACAGCTGTCACAAAGTGAGGGTCCAAAGTGGGTTGAACGTGAACGGAGTAGACCTGCGTAATATGCACACCTCCAGTAGGGAGGCGATGTTGTGTTGCTTGTGAGAAGGGGTTTGTAGATTTGTAGCATTGCATTTACAGTTTACAGCATTATACACATTATACACGCTCTATCTAAACAGTATATGTAGTAATGTGTATCGTTTCAGAGACAAGTACTCACCTTTTGTGAATACTGATGTGACTTCAAATTCAGCTGTTCCACACAGATTTCCATGACTCAATACACATGAGCACATGTTTTTGTCATCTGTCATTCTGAAGCCTCAACTCAGTGTTGCAGACAAAAAAAATTGGCAACATCCATGAATGATATCATGTCGTTAGCACCAAGCTGAGAGCAGTGGTGCCCAGTTTTGCTCATTCATGGAAACACTGAGTGCATCCAGAAAGTCTCCCAGTTGGGGTCCTCTCCTCCCCCCGTTTGCTGCCAGCAGAGCGAGCCAGAGTTTAGTGGGGACCAGCTTGAGACATTTTCTTCAATAAGAAAGGTTTGCTTTCAGCGGAGATGTTGTTTTATTTAAATGCATTCATACCTCTGACTTGTGAAATAACATACTCCATGCTGTTTTTGTTGTTTGTGTTTCTGCTGATTGCGTCTTGCTTTGGATTCGCTCCCAGGACTGATTTGGATTGCCACTCAGGGCCAGGCCTCTCTTATTCCCAGTCTCCTCTCTGGGATGGAGGCCAGATGTTTGATGTGGGAGACTCATCTGGCTTAAAAAAATATAGTTAATTGCTGTTTGCCAAAATTAGGAGTAATGGCTCCACGCTGCAGAGGTCAGGTGTCCAGATGGCCAGTGGTCCCAGTGTGTGTCTCTTGTGCAGCTGGTTTTGTCCGTCCTGTCCCTTTTGTCTGAATCACAGCCTTGAAGGACATTACTCGTGCCCTAACCCTGCCCTCCCCTATCCTCCCTCCCTCCTCCAGGGTTCCTGCACACCCCTGATGGTGGCCACCCTGCACCCACCCTCAGCAGGCATAGCCCCCCAGTACTCTCTGCCTCTCGGGCTGGGCGCCGGGGTGGGTCGGCCCACCCTCCTGGAGCACACAGCCACAGTGCTGGTAAAGCAACGACAACTTCCCTGAAGACAGACATGCACATGCACATTCCCTCTACCACTAACAATGCCATCTCTCTCCTGCCCTACTCGCCCCCTTCTTCTCATTCGTTTGCAACTTTCCCCCTCCCTCTGTGTCACTCATTGTATGGGGCTCGTCTTGTTTTATGCATCATATTCCTTCATTTTCACATGCAGACTCCTCATGGTTGGTCAAACTGTTTTCGGTCTGGTGTCACCATCAGGCTTCTTGGTATTCTTTTTTTTTTTAACTCCCCTTTTGTTAAATCCGTTAAATCCGAATAGGCAAAATTTGCAATCTCTTTCCACTTCAAAGGACGCCCCCACCCCTCACCATTCACACACTCTTTCATTCCCTCCACCACAGTCTTTCCCCATAGGTGTGCTGAAGGCATGGAGCGCATGTGTTGCTGCGTTGGTCTGCGCTTTGCTTGCAGCTTCTCTTGTCCTGTCTTTCCTTGGTTTCAGCAAAGGAGATTGCAGCTACAAAAGCCCATTAAAATCCCAACTCTCTGACACACATCTTTTTGTTTCAGCCCCAGAACATGTGGCATGCCTTTTCCCAAGACAGCTTATCAACAGACTGTTTGGCAACAGTGAACTAAACTCATTTTCTTTCCTCAGTGTTTCTTCTTTAACAGGCACCATGGTTCTGTGTATAAGTGTCTTTATTCCTGATCTGACTGTTTACAATGCTTCATTGTTCGTGCTTTGCATGATATCATCTTGTGCATTTGTTGCAGGGCAATGCTATAATAAGGGAATGGCTTGGGAAAGGTTGCTCGCTTATTTGGCTTTGTGCTTTTGCCTGTAGAGGAGATTGGCCAGTTGGTTTTTCTTATTTCTCAGCATGGCTCAGTTTTTCTGGCCCATCCCAGCACTCAAATAATTTGCGTTGATTCAGTAATATCTGATCCATAATATGACATGTACTGAAGTGTCAGTGTCTTTTTTTTCTTTTTTTCTCAGCAGGCCTGGCCCACTGGCACCCAACAGATCCTCATACCATCGTCATGGCAGCAGGTCCCAGGTGTGGCCATCCACAGCTCCGCCCACCAGACCAATGTGGCGGAGTCACCCCTGGAAACACTTGATGCCTCCACACAGCAGGGACACAGCTGGAGGTGGGCCAAGCATCGGCCGTTAAGTTCAAACAAAAAAAAAAAATCAAAGTATAGTAGTGCAGTAAAAAATATGTTCATCAATCATGTGCAACCAACTTGCCTTTATGCTGACTCATTACATGTAAGTAAGTGTACACAAGGCACAGCAAATGTAAGCTTGACTAACAGAGCTACATGAGAAAGATGCAGCAGTGATGAGTTAACCCTTCTGATCAGTTTCTGTTTCATGCTCTCATTGTGCCAGTGGCATCTACCACTAACTACACCTTTGACCTTAACAGGAGCACAACCCAAGGTCGGACCCAGCAGGAGAGGAAGAAGGTGAAGGCCAGACGTGGAGAGAACAGGAACAGGTTGGTGTGGAGCCCTGAAGTTCTTACCTCTTGTTTATGATTTGGTTTTTGTTTTAGCCACCATCAGGGTTGAAGCTGTTGCACCGAATGACAGATGGCTCAACAGAACTGATATCACACCACAATCACAACCAGCAACTGTTTATCACTGCAATTTTTATGCGGTCGATTGTAGAGTTTTTTCTAGATGATAATTCTTCCAGTTCCAAATTTCTATTTTAGTGCAATATTTTGAGTCGTTCCTGTCCGATTGCTTTAAACAAACATTTCCCAAGCAACATAAGACTTTTGTTACGCTTGAAATCACATTGGCAAAACTCAACATTCGCTTTTGTTCCTCTGTCCAGGGGTATATCCACTGCATCATTACTCAGCAACAGCAGCGTGACCCCACCCAGCTCCAGCGCCACCCTGTCCCAGCCAATCATCATCTCCGACACACCCAGCCCGGCAGTCAGCATCATCACTATTCACAGCGACACAGACACGGAGGATGAGAGGAAGTTTCATCCAGCCAGGTGAGGACGACATATTCCTCCGGACTATTATATTTGTTGTGTTTTTCACAGCTTGCTAAAGGCCTCACTGATGTTGTTACTTTTATGTAAAATCCAACAGCTCCAGTATTTCTTGTTCATGGACTGTCCTTTACTACCATGACATATTTTATGCTGGAGGACCAATGAGGCTTGTTTTTGCATTTATGCTAAGTTATGCTGATATACCTGTCTGGTTTTCTCGGCTTCCACAGCATTGGTCTGAGCCAGCGCACTAACGTCATCAGCTGTGTGACGGTGCACGACTCGGACTCCTCTACAGCCAGTCCCCTGACTCCTCTGCCCCGCATCCTGAACCCAGCCAGCACCATGTCATCCCGCCAGGCCAAGTCTCTGGCAGTGGTGGCACCTTCAGTCAAAACCCAGGGATCTGACCGAGGATCAGTTTCACGTGCACGCTTGGAGACCGGTAAGTCACTCATCCACCTTTGTCTCTTATAGTAATGGATGATTTTTTCAGGTGTGCAGTGTTATCTAATAGACCTTACTCTCTGTAATTGACAGTGAACTACATGAAGCCGAAGAGATCTTCCAACCGACAGCCCTGCAGCTCAGGGGAGAGCATGGAGCATCATGGCCTGGTGCCGAGCCAATCACACCCTTTAAACCTCAGCCAGGTGAAGCTTCTGTTGTTGCTCGTGGTTTTGTTAGGTTAGATCTGGCTGTTCATAAATTTAATGGGCAGTTCCACGAAACAGTCTTCATTGTTTTGACACGCTGATAAAGAATTGCATCTCTTTGCCAGACTCGGGAAGTAGACAAAGTTATGTAAGAACTTAATGAGAGGGTGTCGACGCTTCAGTCTATTAATCACAGTGACAAACGCTGCCACTGAGGTGAATCAGAGGTTATTATTGACAGGTTATTCTATCAATATGTAAAAGTTCACCCTTAAACACATCTAAAGATTTTTCAGTAAGGGTTGTAGTCAAAGATATTTACTGTGGCAGAAACTTATGAAAAACAAAGTTCTGCTCATTGAGTCCAAAGAGCTCTCTACTGGACAAACACTGGAATGACAATTAAGTTTGTGAATGACTTCAAACAAACTTTCAGTATATATCAATTGCATTTTTACATATTCGCCAACCTGTGCACCAACACTAATATATCTGGGATGAGATGGTGCCTGCGAAAGTGCAGTGGTTTTCAACCTGATGAGCTCGCAGCTCATTAACACGTGCAGCGGCAGGTGCATGGAACGCTGCAAGACTGGAATAAAATGATTTCATATGTAACAACCTGGAAACAACTTGAAGGAAACTTCATGAGTAACACTGTGTGATAATATTATATAACCTTTAGTTTACCAGGAATACCACCATTGAGGCTTTAAAAAAGAGAGTCCTGGCCAAGACAGTAGCATAAAACGTTTCTCATAAAAGAAAAGTCAACATTGTTAAACTGAAGTTAAAGTGCTTCTGTGTGAAGTGTGACATTATTTAATCTCCCACCTGTAAGTGACAACAAAGATGGACCGTTCCATAACTTGTATTATCGTCTAATCAAATGAATTTGAGCAACACAATGTACAAGTCATTTTCTTGTTGTTGTTGTTGCATGTTGACTGATGTTTTTGTCTTTTTAGGTTCAGCCAGTGGTGTCTTCATCTCAGGAGCGTTCCCATAGTGACTCATCGTTGCGCCGACAGCAGACGTTCCCTCCGGCCGTCGCGGCCTCTCACTACAACTTCCCTGAGGTGTCGGCCCTGGCCTCGGCCTCGGCCCCCGGCCCCAGCCTGTACACGTACCCGGCCTCCACCGCCCTCTCCTCTGCTTCTCAGGCCATGGAGCAGCTGCTGGGCCGCGGCCACGGCAGCCACGGCCACTCCCCCTCCGCCTATGCAGCAACGTACACCTCATCCTCCTCCAGGAGGGACTCGGCCAGTCGGAAGGATTCTGTCAGCAGTCTGCTGCACGGCCTCCCCGCAGCCTACCAGCATCAGTTTGCCGCTGGCTCTCCCTACGTTAGTGTGACACCCCGGGCCGAGGCTTACAGTGCCTACCAGCTGAGCCCCAGGCGCCTCACACAGTATCCCTACCTATAGAGAGGCCACACTCTGAACAAAGAAAAGTAAGAAATCTGCTTCCCCACATACTCTCACAAAGGGACATCTGAACTGTATTTCTAGTAGAATAACTGTCGGTCTCAGAATTGTTTGCTGCTTTTGACTTCCAAAGCGGCATTTCACCTTCAACTCATTCACATGCTCTTTTGAATGGTTTTTAGTGTTTTTGAAATGTTCTTTGGTATTATTTGATATCGTTTCAGTTTATTTTCCCTTAAAAAAAAATATTGTTTATAGCCCATATTTTATCTCCCATTTTATCCAGATGTACAATTAAGGCATTGTGGTAAATGTATTTTACTCCTGTTTATCTTGAGGTTTTGTGTGAAGAGAGATTACCCTCCTGTCACAAACTGCGATGACACTTTAGGCGAGATTTGGCGCGCCTGACTCAACAAGGCTAGTGACGGGCTAGCTGACAAAGAGAGTTACACGTCATAAGTTTTTCATGAGCCTTGTTGCAAAGTTTTCACACTAATCCAGCGAGGCCCTGTGTTTTTAGCTAACATAGCAATGACTGTACCTTAACCATGTCTGTTCATTCACAAAAATGTCTTTTACTATGTTTAAATTATGTTTCGTCAGTGTGAGGTAGGAAGAGGAAGGTCCATGAAGATGTCAAATAAGAGAACGGTGTGGTGAAAACTGTGATGGATACATGTTTAATTTAAGTGCACATGTGATAGTCTATTAATGTAGTGACAGTGTTTAGGCAAGATTAATCATGTCCTTATGCAATAGTAACTGTTTTTTTTTTTAACTGCATCAACTGAGTGCTGAATGTATTTATGAAGTACAGAGGAGTGGGATCACCATCCTGAGGAATGACGTGAAAAGCTTTTGTTTGAAATTGTTTAAAAAGAAATTAACCTTCTTCCCTATGTTCTCTCCTTGAAATATTGAAAAAAAAAAAAAATCACATGGACCGAAATATATCCTGTATCTGTGAGTCCTGACTGGTTAGGACACGCTCATTATGACAATGGATTTATGGCCAATTTTTAATGTTTTATATGGGGGGAGGACTTTAGAAATGCTCGCTAGCAAGTTGTAAGAAACCACCCCCACTGCTGTATCATGACTGATGACAATAAGATAAGAATTAACGAGTAGGCCTCATGGTCAGTTAGTCAATGTTTGATGAGAAGCTATTTTAGCAGTTATGTTTCTTACAATCAATCAGTCTAAGGTGGTACTGTTCACTGAATTCACTGCTTATTTCCTCCCACAGAAATGTGCAAAAGTGGCCATCATGTCTGAATATACTCTGTTGAAATTCACTGTTGTTCACATACGGATTCCCACAGTGTGGATCCAACCGTCACACTGTCGGTCTTGAATTCAGAACAGAGCTGTTTTGCTGCCACTTAGTTAAAGGAGGTGAATCCCGGGATGGTTTCTGTGGGTTATGAAAGCTTTTTAGTAAATCCTTCCCTGTTGTGTTTGCATCAGTTTTGTGTTGTAATGTCTGAATATTTAACTGTATTTCATCTTAACATAGTATAGTTAAGAGGCTATTTGGTAGAACTAATTCAGGGAAAAAGGTTTCAGCTCAAATAATCCACTGTCACTGTTTTCAATAAAATAACCACAAACTCACAACACTTTCTTTTCGTTTTTCCTCGGCACCTCATTGAAATGTGACCTCATGTTTTATTTCTGTCATTACCCTGAAACTGCCGAACATTGATTAGTGTTGCCTGGTCTTTGACTACAGCTGCTGTTTGGACAGTGGCTGGCACGTGCTTAAGATAAGATTCAATTCAAGCCTTTTCCAGGGAATACTTAACTTGTTTTTTATGATGGTTCATATCTCATAACTGATTCATACTCAAAGTGTCAGCGCCACTGAACCATAGTCATTAATCTAAAAAAACAACAACATGACTTCCAGTGTATGTCATCAAAAATCCTGACTGGAAATGAACATCAAACTACACATATGAATAGATATCAAATGACTATTACAGCAAACCACATTTAACTTGAATGTATTAAAGTGGAAAATTATCTAAAAGTGTTTTGAATGATTTGGAGCATTTCTGCTTTGTTGGTGTAGTTTATACATAATATAGTTCCAATATACAGTATAATACAATAACAAATAAAATTCCTACTTATTTACCATAACACCACTCAGTGCAGGTAAATGGAACACATGAAAGAGAGTGGTGTTGTGGCTGGATCTTTGCCATCATAAAAAATCTAAAATGACACGTCCTGACCTGGATCGAGCACGACGCATTTGTTTGAAACACACTGATTGTCCTCACAGGGTGGACCAGTAAAAAACGCTGATATATAGTATGTGAATTTTTTTGCACCATCTCAGATTTGCTTCATATTTTTTCATTGTAATGTCCTTGTTACTAATAGGTGCTGTGCAAAATTTCAGGCCAATATCTCCACTACGTTCAGAGATATTAAGTCTTCACATGCATGTGGACCAGTAAAAAACGCTGATGTATAGTATGTGTTTTTCTTTCGGTGAATTTTTTGCACCGTCTCAGATTTGCTTCATATTTTATTATTGTAATGTGCTTGTTACTAATAGCTGCTGTGCAAAATTTCAGGCCAATATCTCCACTACTTTCAGAG
>JBBMOC010000306.1:52576-98170 GCA_037975185.1 Centropyge bicolor
TTTTTTGCACCATCTCAGATTTGCTCCATATTTTCTTATTGTAATGTCCTTGTTAGTAATAGGTGGTGTGCAAAATTTCAGGCCAATATCTCCTCTACTTTCAGAGATATTAAGCCTTCACATGCATGTGGAGTCTCACACTCCAGAGCGCAGATGTTCATAGCCTCTGTGGAATGACTATGCTTATATTTTTCTTTTACTGACACAGTGAAATGAGATTAACTATCTAATATAATATAAATACAATGAAGCCTGTGGGTTTGGAAAAAACGGGCAGTTGAAGTTTCACTGTAACATATATTAAATAAATATGTAAAAAAAATAGTTCAGAGAGAAAAAAAAATGAACGCATTTGTGCAAAATCTTCAATACTAGGAATAACCAAACATTAGATGTGGTAAACCTTCAACATGTGGTAAATGTGAGAAAACAATTCATAGGCTATGTAATGAATGAGAAAAAAAAACTTCTTAAGGATCATATTTAAGCAAATTCTGGGACATAAAAACACAGAGAAAATATATTACTAGCAGTGTAATTTTTAAATAATGAAATAATGCAAAATGACTACATTTAAACTATATTTAATTATATATTTTTATATATTTAATTTAATTAATTTTCTGTTTGTAATAGTGTCTTAGATTGATGTTTTGTATTTAAGGAAATATTTGACAGAACGTATCATCGTATGAACTGAAAATATCTCTTGTCGGGTTTTCTGAAATTCACACATTACTCTGCATTGTATTTTAGTTATTTAACACATTTATGGTATATAAAAAAGTTTGAATTATCCATTGTTGAAAACACTTGACATTATCAAATTGTAAAGATTGTCTACATGTAACTGCTGCTGTTGTGATGATTTAAAAAAAAAAAAAAAAAAGCTCAGCACCATCAAAATATATTCAGTTTTTCTTGCTCTTCATGAAGCAGCTTTGGTACAAAGTTTTTTAAAGTTTTAAAAAAATTCTTCTGCAGTTTACAGCACACAGATAAGTAAATCATTTTCGCAGCAGTACGGCCTTTAGACAGTGCAACTTAAAGCAAGCAGCAACAGAGCAGGAGGACGTCTGTGTCTGGCTTGCATCATTTTTTGTTTTATTAATGCTTACCTTTCATAAAATAGATAATATGAACTTACAGGTGTAAATTTATGATTATTGGTCTGACACAGGTGAACTGAACGCAGGAAGAAAAAACATTTCATTACAAATGGATCTACGTGGTTTTCACTCCAGCCAAGAGAAATGAACACTGAACACTGTCAACAGATGGATTTTTGAACAACTTTTATTAAAACGCTGCCCATGTTTGGTTACTGGGACATTTTTCTTCATGTCTCAAACAGTAACGCTTCACAGATTATGTTTCTCAACTGACTTAACATTGAAATGTGCATTAATGTCTGTGTAAAAAAAAAATTAAAAAATTAAAAATCAACAGTTATGATTTTATGTTGAATAAATACATCCTATTAAACTGCGCTTCAGAGTTTACATGAACTTTCTGGATAAGCATCCTTCATGTCAATGATCCACACAGATTTTGTGACTGATGTGCCAAAACAAAGGTGGGCAAATAGATGTATGCACATGTATAAATAATTAGAGAATAATTTACATTGCATTACACACTATGTGACAAAACACTGCATCCCTTATACCACACGACTATGTGCTTTCAATCAGAATGAGCTCTTCATATGTGATTTGCTGATATTTCGCAGGTATTGTGGTTAGAAAAAAAAAGCAGTATTTATTCACAGATGGAAACTGGTTCATGTCCAGTCAGTGCAGTCCTCTGAAAAACCACTTTCCAGGTCAAGAAGAACTTAAACACTCACAGAACTCGTCACAAAGCTGATCCGGCTCTTCGCTTCTCAGGAGAACTGCGGCCATGTGAGTGGAGTCCTGTATGTTGTCTGCTGAGTTAAACCGTGGGAGACACTGAGCTCCTGTCCTCGGCTGTCCAGCTGTCAGCAGCCGTCCATGTCGTGTCCCTGCAGCAGCACACAGCTGAACAGCTTCTGCAGCGACGAGATGAAGCCAGACTGTCTGGAACATGGGCTGAAGTGGGACAGAGAGAGAGAGACTTGTTTACTCTTATGTTTGCATAAATGCTGCATCAGTACAGAAAGAGTTGAGAAGGATCCACTCACAGTGTTGACTGGAAGAGCTTCCTCTTTGTTTGACTCAGATCCTCCTCTGATCCGTCCTCTCTCTCCTGCTGCACGTCTGCGATCTGGTCCCAGATGTCCGTGTTGACCCACAGGGCCCCGGTCAGGGTGAGGCTGGCCCGGGTGCAGGTGATCCAGCGGCACAGCGGGCAGGACACGGTGCGGATGACCCCGTGCAGCTTGCACAGCTTCTCCAGGCAGGGGGCGCAGAAGGTGTGGTTGCAGTGGAGGACCCGCGGGATCCGGTCGCTGCGGGAGTACTGGTAGCAGCACACCACGCACTCCAGCTCTTCACTGATGAACATGGTGAGTGAGTGTGGGTGGAGTGGGTCCCTGCAGCAGACAGCCAGAGTCAGTCAACAACAGGTCACATCAAATATGCCAGATGAGAGAAATGAATGAAGCGGCTGTGACGTCGAACATCACCCAGCAGACTGTGGTAACAGTACTCACTGTGAGCGCTGACAGACAGACTGAGTCCCTGCTTGTTCGGGTGCTTCCATCAGGTCGAGTGTCTCTGATGTGACCGTCTCCGTCCTCTGCGCTCTTTAAGTCTCCAGGCGTGACGGATCTTGTCACATGCGGAGTTAAACACTTCCAGAGAAGCGCCGCCTTCAAGTAAACAGGGTTCCGTGGAAATTCCTATGACTTTGAAGTGAGCCCGTGCACATGCGCACAACGCCCACAACCTGAGGCGCCATCCAGGTCTACCGGCACCGTTTACCTGTTGTAATCTTACCTTTCCCAAATTAGATATTTTTTTCCATATGACTAACAGCACTGAACTTTTAGCATAGCATTAGCTAACACGTGACATGGAAGTTAGCTTACAATTTAGCATCTTCTGGGGGTTTTCCAAAAACTTTATTTAAAAAACAACGTAATATTTAAGAAAAGATTTTGGTAACAGGACTCTGTGTTGAGAGTGGTATTCTTCCTAATACTTAGAATATTACTTAAACTACAGTAAGTGACAGAACTTAGCTTTTGTCTTGTGACCTTCAGGAGACTCCCATGATGATACTTCCAGCTGGACACCTGTGATCAGCACAATATGATGTCCTAACTAACATGTTGCATTTCCAGAGAGAACAGGTGTTTTATGTCCTAACTGAAAATAGAAGAAGTAATATAAAAATCATATTTCATGAAGTGTGGTGCCAGAGAGTGGGGATGGACTAAAACCCGTTTTTTCAGTTCTAGGTTTTTTTTGTTTGTTATTTTTAGATTAAGGTTTTACATGTTTCTTCAAATTGCAATCAGGACACTTTGCCTGATATAAAATATCTATTATACAGGAACTTTTCATGTGTATTTCTGCATGTCAATTACATGTATCATGTCAGTGGAATGACTGTTATCTAACCAAACGATTACAGGCTTGGCGAGGAACCAGGATAGATTTACTTGGAAGGAAATAAAAATTTGACCTTGTGGTGTGACAACTCATTGAATATTTACGGTCGTATTGTATCATTATGTGTGTGTATGATTTGTCACAGAAGCACATAAAAGGAGGATTTTCTAAAATGCCCTGCCAAGCAGGGTAATTTATTTGCATTTACTATGAAAACATACAATGTCACACAAGATTAACTGAAGCATGGAAATTTGGGCATTTGCTGTATAATCACACAAACCCACTCCCATCATCAGCAGTTTATCTTTTTTAAAGATGGTGCCAAGAAAAGAGCAATAGAAAGGCGAGTCTTCTGCTTTCAGACCATTATTCTGTTGAAACATTAGATACACACTAGAACCATCTTTACTAAATGCAATGCACAACAGTAAATTATCAGCAATTATGTGAGCCTGGGCCACGACCGGTCTGTGTGTTCGCCTGCCCTGCTTAGCAAACACTAGACGTTTCTTTAGAACCATGAAAAGACAAGCTGAGGGCGCTTCTATAAATAAAGAGAACAAAACACATGGGGAAAAAAATTATCAAAAATAAAATATACAGAAACAAAATGTTGGTTCTCTTCACGTGTCTCCTTACTTGGACCTTATATAGAGTGGTGCTATGCTGGTCAGCTAAGCCAATTTTAAAAAGATACAGGTCTCTATTTACTTCTGTGCAGACACTGGGTTCACTGCTTGGCTCATGGGTTGACAAGAGAGAACGTCTGGACTCACATCAGACTCTGAACATGTATCAGTAGCTCTTTCACAGACATGCCAAGTCTGTGGTTTTATGCTTTTTCTCCAGATATAAAGAGAAATACAGATATAAATACACTTCTCAACACTCTGTAGAAAGAATTTTTTTCACTACTTGTTCGGCCTGTGATGCATCATCGGGTGTAAGCTTGGGAGCAGAAAATAGACCAATGAGATACAGTACTGACAAGTGTCTGAGGTTCTACTTGTATTTCGCTTTACGTACTGTTCTTGGGCTTTTTTTCCTTTTTAGCCTATATTGCTTTCGTTTTTCATCTTTCTTTCCGTGTACTTTCGCAGTTGAACACGTCCTCTCATTTTACATCTGTCACTTCCTGCCAATGAGATTACTTTCTCTTTATTATTATAAACTGTGTCATAAATTGTTCTCATACCCTTTCTGGCTGCTTGATATAAATCATGAGCCATTTACCATGAAGTTCCATTGTGCAGAAAATACGCAAACATACCATTGGCACGTATGAAACCTCAAAGACTCTTCCTAGGAAAACAGCTCAGCCTGTGATGCATTGCGATTGAAGGTAGAGAAACCGGTTCTTGAACTGCAGCTGCATAATGAAACCTGACACTATGAAAAGCAGTGCCAAAAACATTTTTTTTATATGAAGTTCAAGACACTTCAAATGCACAACACGAATTAAGAGAACCACACAACTGGTCTCTGTGGCACTCCTCCTTTTATCTGATGATCAGATGAAACACTGCAAAACGATCTTTTTATAGAGTGACGGGCAGGGGGACACCTACTGTATGTTTAGGACACAAGCTTTATCAGTAATGTTCAGGACAGTGCAGGAGAATGACGCTGTGTTTGATCTCACCTCAGTAAAGCAGATTTCTTCCTGCATGGTGCAACAAACTATGACTTGCTTGTATGTCCTGAGTTCTACACTCTTCCACAACCCATGAGCCAAGTTTGTTCCTACTGCTGACATAAACCACTGAAGCACAGAGTGGATCACAACCGTTTTAATAAGCCCCTCCAATTCCCCGGCCCTACTGCCACTCCCGCCCACTCCCCCACCTCCTCCTCCTCCTCCTCCTCGTCCCCATCCTCCTCTCAATCCTTCCTGGGTGGGTCGGCTTTGAGTTTCCATCTTCCAAAGTCCATGGTGGTGGTGGTTGTGGTGGTGGTGGTCGTGGAGGGGTTTAACCCAGGACTGAACATCCCTCCCCCACGTAGTGTGTTTGTAGAATGTGGAGTCCACTTGCTGGCTCGCCTGCAGGGGGGAGCGTCGCCCTAAACACCGGCTCCTCTCACTCCTGGGCTATGCTCCTTAACACGTACTTGACTGTGTAGGCGAACGCCGCAAAACCTACAATCACAAACAGGTTGGCTAGAGCCCCACCTAGAAGTCCATGGTTACGATTGGCCTGCTGCAGGCCAGGGGCTGGGTTGGCGCCCCCAAGTGGGACGGGGCCTCCGTTGAGGGCGGGGAGGCCATAGTGGGCGTGCTGAGGGTCACCGTCAGGCACCACATCGGGTAAGGGGAGGGGCTGAGTGCGGGCGCTTAACTCCTCTTGGGCTTTCTGTTTCTGCTTCATCTCCTGGTGGAGAGAAAGAGAAAAGAGAAATGGGAGAACGTTAAGCAAACAAATAGAAAGAGGAGAGAAGAAAACAAGACGTTGAGTTATCACCTCATACGTACATCGACTACATCAGGAAAGAGCTCACAGAACACCTTATCCTTAAGGTTGAAGGCCAGGCTTTGGGCTGACAGCTGTCTTTTCTGGAAGAAAAAAAGATAAAAAGCAAATCAATGCTTGACACATCACAGGTCATTCATCACAGTGTTCTGCTTTTATGGTCATTGGTTTGTACTCACTGTGTAGTCAGAGGTCTCAATGCTGCCCAGGGTGGGGCCCTTCTCCACCATGAAGCTGAGCAGACCTGTGAGGATGGTGGAGACGGACCATGCAGGGTTCCACGTGTCTGGATGGAAGTCTGTGATGGACAAACATAATCTGTGGAGGAAGCAGGCAAAGTTACGATAAAGGAGAAAAGTGGCAAACAAATTCTAAAACAATGACGAAAGGAATTTTCAAAAACTCATCTCATTCGATTTATCAATAAGAAACCTTCTTCCTTACCTTGTATTACACTTAAATCTCCCATTTGGTGTTATCATATAGATACTCGGTGGTTTAAACGGAAATTCCCGAGGAAATATGAGTTTTCCATGATAATATCCTCCTACAAAAGAGATTGGGACATATTATGATGTCATCTGGCATGGACAAAAGAGGACAGTGTAAAGCATAACATGTGACTCAGTCATGCATCATTGCATCCAATATCACTTCACAACCTGCCGAGATCAGCAAGAATCAACTTGTCAAAATGAACAGGTGCTACTTGAAGAGTGTGGGTTGGCTAACTGTCAATGGGTTTTACCTTCATATGGAGTTTTCTCAGGACCTCTGACTACGTAGTGCCTAGAGGAAACAGGAAACATATTCATTAGTGTCATTTTAACCTAAGGACAAACTGGGAAAAAAAAACATTACATCACAGAGAATCTTTGGTTAAATATCCAGACCTGTGTTTATGTGCAGCCAAAATCAAACTCACTGACTGTTTCACTTCACATGTGTATCATAAAACTGCAACGTTCCCAGGACCTTGGTATGTTTTCAAACGTCAAGAAGCATATCTGCAGTCTATCTGTCAGGCGTGGATGGATGTGAAAGGTTTTTACTGCTCTGGCCTCTTTAAATAATAATAGTAGGAGACGTGTTATTATACATCACATGCTGGAGATAAGCAAGGCTATTGGATAACAGCACGATGAAAAAGAGAAACACCTGCACACTGACTGCAAACCACAGGTTTACTTTTTCACAGGATGTATAAATATACATGGCATTTGGGTGTGCTAACTATTTTAAAATAATTTGTCTTGATGAAGATCTGAGGATGAAGATCTCTGGGATCAAAACATCAAATAGCCAGCAGAAGCAAGTGTCAATTAACCTGTTATGTTTTTTTTTTTGCATTTGTGGCCTCACACTGTCATTTTACTGTTTAAAAACACTTTGGTTTTTTTTGCCATTGAACAATTATGCAAACTGATTTCAGATGCCCCAAATCATGTTTTAAAAATAAAATATGATGTGATGGAACTTCCTGTAGGAACACACATACAATCGATACAATCATTTTTGGTTATCCTTCCACTGAGTAATGTCCTCCTGCTTCGTGTTTAACAAAGTGAATGTTCATTCTTATTCACTACACGTTCACAGTCAGGCAGAGGAACTTGTTAAAAAATGAAGTGCAATGACCCAAAACACACCTTCAGGCTCTGTAAGGGCTATGTGATCAAAGAGGAAAGTGATGGAGTGCCGCATCACATGACCTCGTCTCCACAATCACCTGACCTAAACCCGACTGAGAGCATAAATGGGAACTCTTTCAAGACCGTTGGAAAGTCATTCCAGGTGACGACCTCATGAAGCTGGCACAGAGAAGGACAAGAGTATGCAACGCTGTCATCAAAGCAAAAGGCGGCTGCTTTAAAGAATACAAAATAAAAAAAAACAGATTTTGCTCTGTTTATACTTGATTGTTTACTACAACTCCAAATTTGGTCTTTCATAGTTTTGATGTCTTCAGTATTAATATACAATGTAGAAAGTAATAGAAGTAAAGTAAAAACATTGAATGAGAAGGTGTGTCCAAAATTATGTATTGTTTTATATGTATTGTATGTTTTAGTTTTATTTGACCCCGTAACTATAACTGACTACCTGCACAAGCAATGAATAAAAGAAACTGATTGATTTCTTATTTTTCAAGTCTGATAAGGTCATGATAAGAGTGCACAAACTATTACCCACACCCACCCACAGCACAAGGTGAGAAAACACTTGAACATGACTAAACCCACATTCTGGAGAAATTACTGAATAAAGCTGTATCTTATGGAGCAGCTAAAGACAGATTAAAGATAAGCTACTTCACATGTAACATTTATCTAAATGTCAAGATAGTAGGTCACGTTTTCAGCCACAATAAACAAATGCCATGACTTAGGAGTGACGTCATCTGTTAAATATTTAGTTCAGAACAAGAAACCAGGACAAGAGCCAAATAAATTGTGATGAATTGTGGTAATGATGCATAACAGCTTTTACAGATTAACAGGGAACAATGATCTTCCCTGGAAGAGGAAATCTTCAACTATGCCTTTAGTTTACCTGGCTCTATGGATGAATTTGTAAAGAGTGCACTGTCAACAGTTTTCATTTGAACAACATTCTTCTAAAGAACTAGCCTGGATACCCAGTGGGCAGTGTATCCTGTCAACACAAAATCTGGAAAGACATGTTACTGCTCAATACTGCGGGCACAGTTCGCAGTCACAGAGATAGGTATTTTGGAAACTGGGTAGAAAAAAAACCCCTGTGGTAAATTGTGTAAAGCAGCCTTCTAAAAAGGAGCCTAAAGTGTTGAGTATTTTACCAAAAATAAATAAATGAGATAAAAGTCTGAAAAGGCCATTTTTTTTCCTGTGACAAAAAAAACTGAATGGAGAGAAATAAGGATGAGACCTTACCATTCTAGGATGTTGGAGGGGAGAGGTTCTGCACAGATGTAAGGCACAGGGTCTTTCTTTATCCTGAGGTAATCCTGCTTAAGTCGCTGAGTGGCTGTAGTTGGAGCTCTCTTATTCCCGTTGTTGTTCATCTGAGGATTTAGAGGACATGCAAAAGGGACAAACTGAAATTTATCTTGATTTAGTCTCTTGAAATGTGTTACTGATACACAGTGGCACCACTATCAGGACATACTCTGTTGCAGTACTGGGTCAAAGTGTAGCCATCCTTCACAGCTGACATTTCAGCTATGGAGCTGTTTTCTGGCAATTCAGTCTTTTGTTAGTTTATGACTGGTTCACATTTGACTGATAGCACAGTCTTCATAGTGCTGTGTGTTTTAAATATGCTCAGACTCTATGAACACTGCTTCGCCTCAGTTGTCGATTAAATTCAGTGAATTGATTCAGTGAAGTGATTCTGGAGATCTTTTCTTCTAAGGTCACACACAGATATCATAATGTGTCAATATTGGTAGAACTGCCAGCCCGAATTGTGTACAGCCATGGACTGTATACAACAGTATTGTACAACCTATTGTGACAGCACTGACTGATTACTGTGGATAATTAGGGGTAATTTACAACCATATTGCTGTAATGTGGCAACCGTCATTGACCTAGTTCTCAATGAAAACTGATGACAGGTAGGGCTGAGGATGATCTAGATTGCCTTGATATTGCACTTATAGAAAAGCATCTTTCTGACGACTAGTGCCTTTAGGAGAGACCTTTTTTTTTTCATTTTAATGCTAGACTGTAAATAAAGGCTAATATATGGATTGCATTTTAACTGATCAAGAAATTGTTTAGTCAGTAAAATACCAATAAATAGTTGAGCTGTTGTCAGAGTCAAAAGTCAATAAAGCAGTTAACTAGCAAGCAGCAAAATCTCACATTCAAGAAGTTATAAGCAGCAATTTTTGTTTTTCACAAAAGCCACTGAGCAACTTTATCTGTACATCTATCACTCATGTAATTGCTTCAGCTAATTAGAGAATAAAGTGCCAGTAGCATTAAATGGGGTACTGGTAGGTAATTTAAGCTACAACAATGCATCAATAACATTTGAGCTCATCCTCTGTTTGTTTGATTTTTTTAAATTTAAAATAACAATCTGTAAAACTGTCAAATAGATACAGCTAATAACTTACTTTCTTTCCGTAAATGTGTCAATTGCCCTGTGTTTCTTTTTTATTTTGTCTTCATTTCCTTTTTATGTCTTGTGTAAATCACTCTGAATTGCCTTGTTGTTGAATGGTACTGCTGTACAACTAGACCTCCCTTGTGTAGTCACATAAAAAAGTACATTATTTAAATTTAAAACAGTTGGGTTGTCTTAAGTATAAAAACTGCAATACGTAAAGAACTACCATTTTCATTCATACCACTTGGATTTCATGTGCATGTAACTGTCTCTTCACCTCAACCCCATTGAACTCCAGATCACTATCAGCCAGCTGCACCACTGTGTACTGACTAGTCATGTGGCTAACAGCTGACAATATAACACTAATGAGCTACATAAACTGTAATAACGTTAGTGTTGAAATGTTGTCAGGGTCACTTCAGAATAAATGTCAGGCTACTTGGTGTTAACGCTACTTATGTTAGCCAACGCTAATCCGCTACTTTTAAGGCTACGTTAGTGTTAAATCTCCGGCTAACTGAACTGATCGATAAGTTAGCTCGATATCGGACAGTTAATTACTCAACTACCGACTGTAAACAAACAGTGCAGACCAACTTCAAACTACAGCTTGACATCATATGTGTTTTAGGCTTTTTTATAATCACATCGTAACAATTCTGTCCGCCCAAGCAGGCTAACTTAACAGACAACGTTAGCAGGTACAGCTGGTGAGCTCCTGTACTGTGTCTAGGCCACAGCAATGTTTAGCTACCTAGCGTTAGCCCGAACAGCTCTGTTCCTGACGAGAGCTGACACCCACATCTCTCACATTTACCAGCTGGAGGGCGTGTAGAACAGACATACCTCTCCAGAGACTCCAGTGAAAGTAGGTATTCGTGGCTGGACACGAAATACGGCTGTTGTTTCTGTTGTCAAACCCCAAACCGATAAGACGATGACACCAACGTAGCTTTAGCTTTCGCCAGGAGGAGGAAAAACGACGCTTCCGGTTTTCTTCTTCGTTTGTGTTATCGCGGTTGAAGAATGCGCACTACTGTCACCAGACAGCCTGAAATATCCGGCCTAATTATAATCTCCCAAAAAGTCTAATAATTTTTAATAAATAATGTTTATTTTGGATAAACATAAAAATAAGATAACATTTATTTATCAAAGTATCTATTTAATCTGTTTGCACCTTCTGCTCCTGATCTTATTTGCTTTTATCATGTTTTTACTATAAAGCACTTTGTAACTCAGCATTATTATTATTATTATTATGAGTAGTAGTAGTAGTAGTAGTATACTTTATATATTTATAGTCTAATAATCACCAACACAGGGCAGACAAATTACATTATCTATGTCTACTCCAAGGAGCTTTTCTGCAACTTCTCAACCACCTTGCTGCTGTTTCTTGTTGCTATATTTGATAGCAAATCAGAAAAACAGAAATTGAAATCCACAAAAAAATACCATTACTTCAAAGTGTTTATTTTATTTCTGCCACCAGTTGCAAGAAAGTTTGAAAATGATTTAATCAGAGATTTGCATTTGACAAATTAAACATCAAGTTTAGTCAACTCATCATAGAGAGTATAATTAAGCCTGCGGAAACACTTGCACAATGTTTTCTTAAGCTCAAGAGGAAACTTTTCTATGTATAAAAAATAACCCATATAATGGCATCAAGGGCAAATGTTGGAGGGGCGTGGAATGTGAAAAATGTGGATATTTACCAGACAGGGAGGATCTGACAAAAAGTGCTTTAGTGTTACATTATAGCAAATGTAGAATCTGGTGTTTTGAGAGCTTGACCCACACGTGAGAGTAAAAGTCTTTGATTTTAAAGATTCCTTTTAAATATATCTCATGTTGTTCCAACTTGATGGAAGTGCAGTACTAAATTGTTGGAATGCCCCTTTAAAAACAGCATAATACTCTGTCTGTAACATGTCGTCAGATCTCGTGACATGTTGTCACAACAACTCTGCTACTATTTCTTTGCCAAAAACTGTCAGGCCAACTGAAATAGCATCGAGGACAAAAGAACTGTTAGAACTATTCAACATTTTGACATGACCTAGATCTATTATCTTGACCTTGCCCGAACATATTTACAAGAGCAATTACAAACAATTACCAGCCTTTAATAAAATAGCTTTAACTAGTGTCTGCAGGGTTTTGATCATTTGCTCTGCAGTTCTCCTCCTCCACTGCATCAAAATGTCTTTTTGAAAGGCACGTGGCTGCCTCCCTCAGTGGGTGAAGAGCGGTCAGAAGTCTTGGTGGTCTGCGGTCACAGTGGGTTCTTGCAGCAGCTGAACTGTATGCTCCTTCTTCTCAACTTCTCGGGCTGGAGAGACGCGAGGAGAGAAAACTCGCGAAAGACGTCAACACAGGAGATGTTATCTGCAACAGGGGATACTAAAATCAGGTGGGTGGTGGTGGTGGTGGGGGTTCTGCTGCAGGGCAGAGTGGAGGCTGCACCGACATGTTGGTTTTCGCTTGCCTTATCAGTGAGTAACACACCAAGCCTTTTTAATCATCATATGACATAAAGGCAATAAGCCAACAAATACTGCAGCCTCCAATAAGGAGGAAGAACAGAGCAGATAATCAAAGCCCTCAAAGCACCAAGATGGAGTGAAGCTCTTCAGTCTGGCTGGGTGATATATCTGCACTTCATCATGTCGGATACTACACATGAATCATTCTTCTTAGTTTATGCACATGAATATGTTATCTTTGTAAGTAGTAAGTTAGCAGAGGAAAGAGTGGTGAGCATCCTGCCCTTTTCCATAATATGAAGTTTGATGTCCATACTTACCCATTCTACATGATCGACTTCATACTATACAAATGCTGGTATAGTTGCGTCTCCAGACATCTTTGTTCTGAGGACACAATGATTCACTTCTCCCCAAGAGACAAAAAAGACTCCCAACATTTAAGAGAGCACCAAGTATTTTCCCAGATTGCGTGTGTGTGTGTGTGAGCAACAGAGAAGGCCACAGACCCAGACACCTTAAAGAATCACAAGCACCAGAACAGAGAGTCACATGATCAGCCCTAGTCAGGCGGCCCAGGATGCTTCACTCACTCTATCCCGAACATCCTTGGGTTTATTTCTCCTGCTGCCTGTGGCAACCCCTGTGGCGACAGAAGCAATGACATGTCAGTGTTTATTTGGACAAGTGGACCTGTGCTGTTTGCCTCAAGTGTGAATTAGTCATTTCTGGCAGCAATTTTCAGTGATGGCGTAACAATGCTTGTGAGATCACATGAATGTTTTACACGCTGGAAACACTGAATTATTCAAGGCACTGTGTTGCTGCAGCAGGCTACAAACTGAGGCACGGTTTCAAATACACAAGACCCTTAACACTACTAAACTAAATAGTGTGTTGACATTGACCTGTCAGTCTGGAGATGTCAAAAGTACACATCCATAAAGGAATCAGTTTTATTGCTTTGAATAAGCCAAGTGCTACCCAAAAGTTTGTTATAGACCAAAAGACACCAGACAAGATTGTCAAAAAAAAAACACCATTCTCCCAACATCTGACAATGTTTCTGTCAAATGAGCATTTTATCAGTTGATCATAAACAGCAGCTCTTTCCTGCAAAAACCTTTTCAAATGTTGAGAGAATGTGATGCATAAGAGATGAGACAGGAAACAGAAATGAGAGCAACAAGCAGGAAGCAGGGTTAGTTCATCAATAGTTTCTCAGTTTTATTGTATGCATTTTGTTTTCTTTTTTTTTTCCCCTCAGTGCTTCTAAAGACAAGGAAGAAAGTATTCCAAAGATATCCAAATGTCAGCGAACAGAAGAACGACTCCAAGTAGTGCAGAGCTGCGTTACAGTTCTGCCTGACAGGTTGGGATATTTTTTTTTTTTTTTTGGAAGAGAATAAAAATACAAACATAAAACAGATCAGACAGTCAGGATCTGTGATTGAATGCTGAGAGGCAGGCAGTTGGCGTCGAGTTAAAATACACAAGTGTTCTATTTACAGCATGTTTGCTTTGAACAGCACCTTTAACCACTCCTATGTCAAACACACACAATGGACACAACATTTAATACATCCGCCAGGGCAAGGGCCCGGAACAGTTTGGTCACAGTAGCATCACGTCACCTCCTAGACTGGTTCTACTTGCAGTACATTGAACTATTGCAAAAGATCACCTGCCATATCAAAATCTCTCAGGTCTGTCACATTTCTGTAATCTCTTTTGAACATGTGAGTACACGACAGTGTTTCTACCACTCTGTCACTTCACGAAGCATGGTAAGACTACGCTGTATCTACTCTGAACAGGTTAAAAAACAAACAGAAAACGGTGATATCATACAACAATGTCAGACACTTTCCCTTTAAAAAGTCTTTGGCAGAGGAAAATAAACCACAACATTAAAAAAATAATTACTTGTAAGCTTTTGTGGAAACAAACAAACAAAAAAGTGACAGGAATGAGGAAGTCACCACAGACGTGATCCGTGGATGGAAGAATGGCACAGAGGTGCAAAAAGTAAGAAACAGCAGAGGGGTCGAGGTGGTACATGCTTATTCCACAGGACTGCACTGCACGATGTGACCAAAACCAGAGAAAGATATTTTATCATGCTCAGAATGCAAACGATGTTGAAACTCCCGAAAATAATCCTGGCACAGCATGCAGAGAAGACTGTCAGCGTTGACCAGCCAGGGAGACCAGATATATGTTCACGACCTCTGACCCCCACAAGTGTGCAGACTCTTGTCAAGAAATGTGCTCCTTTATCTCACCACAGATACTGTGACATGAATGAGTATATACAACAGGATGGAGGCGTCCTGAGTCACCTCTTCTCTGCGGTGAACACAAGAGTTGTTTAAGGGAGATGCAAATCCAGTTTAATACACTCCCTCGCTACACGGCAAGACTTGCTGCTCTGGTTTGTCTGCACTTCAGCTTCTTCAACCTTGGCAAGTTTTCATCCTCGCTAGTAAACATTGGATGACTGTACTCAATGAAAAGAAAATGGAAAATTGTAACGAGGATTTTCATAGATAAGCTTGGAAAATCTCTGTGTTTTAATGCCAATATTTGTACTCATTGCAATGTAAGGCCATTCCCAAGGAAAACAAAAGCAAAACGTTTTTTTATGAGCGCTAATCTAAAGACTTCCTGCCGTCGATTCCAAATAACTCTTTCAGATTAAAATGACAATCATTAACAGAAATGCAGAAGTAAACTGCATCTAAGAATGCATTGCACTGGTCCTCTGGGGAGATCAGCATAAATAAAACAGACAATAGATAGATAGACAATAACTCGACAAGAACAATGTAAAAACAAACTGAATGAAAGTAAACAAAATTATAATACTGTAGATGGGAAAAGTGCACAGTTTCTTTTTTTTCCTTTACATAATGTTTCATAATATCATATGATTTAACTCTGTCTCTCAGTATTCTTCGACACATGCACTCATTTACTCACTCACTCGTCATGTCACAAAGTATCTTACAAAGCAGGCAAGGGTCTCGTCTCCACCAGTCCTTCAGTATTTTTTTTTTCACAGTTTTACTTTCCCTTCCTGACCCCCTCTTTATACACAGTAGACATCCCTGCCCACCTCCACTGTAGCTTGTCAGTTACTCATTTTCTTATAGGAATGGAACAAATACCATTTTTTTCACCTCATGCCACAGCACATAGTTTAAAGATTACCCATATAACTTCTAAATACGTATATTTACATCTCCCGTGAAGAAGAGATGGGTCAGCTGGACGTCACACAGACGGTCTGGGTGGATATAAAGTGTGCGGGGTTAATGAGCTGTTAGGCCACTGAACCCACACCCTCACAGGTTACACCATGTTATGATAAGTTAGAGGATAACCCTGTTAAAGAAACACCGAAAAGCAGATGTCGTTTTACTGTGTGTGCCATGTAGCGAGCATAGCATGGGTGGTGCCGAGTAATGGCCAGCAGAAACATAGTGGTGATGCAGAAAAAAGTGTAGTGTCAGTAGAGTTAAAAAGGTCCATCAGGGGTCTCCCTACGACACAACACGCCCCCATAATGAGCAAGTGGTACTCCTCTCTCCTCTAACGGCCCCAAGAAGGTGCCCATAAGCCTTGATCTATGTAAGTAACAGACCTGAGATCAGTGTCTAGGGGCATCTTCCACTACATTATTTTAGGTTCCCTGTCAGGAGAAATATATATGTATATATTTATATATATATATATGAGAGAGAGAGAGAGAGAGAGAGCCATGCTCCTGGATGCAGAAGTGACCACTAGCATTCCTCTATTGTGAGGCAGATGAATTCCTGGATGCACTTCCTATACTGCTGCTCAGTGGGGCTGCTGCTGTGGTATTGACCTGGTTGACCCAAGGGAGCCTCGGCTTCTCGCATCTCCTCGTTCATCCGCGCCAGACGCAATCTGAGGGACGGAGGCAGAGGAGAGACAGAAGAGAGGGGACACACACGGGAGCAGAGATGAGAAATGGCATAATGAGAGGATGAAAGGAAATGTAGAAATAAATGGGGAGTGAGGTAATTGAGATGTTGAGGTGGGAGGAGAGCGTGTGAATGGAAATGTGGCGAGGTGGCGAGGAGCGGCGAGGGAGATAAACCACAGCGGAGACAAGAGGACGAGAGGAGGGAGGAGGGAGGAGGGGGAGAGAGAATAAAGACAACAATGAGGGATACAATTCAGACAATTCACCATCTGCTTTCACCAGACAAAAATAATCCAGTCGGATTAAACAACATTTGGATATTTAACCATCAAAGTTCATTATTGAGCCTGGTAACAGTAGAGAAAATAAGCTTTAATAAGATTCTGATGAAGATTATTTGGTCAAATATTACGAAGGTTTCATTCTATTAAAGTGGATATGAAGTGATGTGTGTGGTGCAGTCTAATTCTTTAGCTACATGCACATCTCATACGAACCAAACCTGTGGGACCTTAACTTCAATATTTAAAAAAAAGGAATATCAGATATATTTCGATTTCTGAAATATTGGATTAGTCCTAAAGAAGACACGCGGCCCCAGCTGTCTTAAATCACTGAATCAGGCTACAGATTATTTGGTGCTGTTTGGTGCAGCTCGATTAGCTTCTGATTAGTCAATTAGTCCAACACTTGTCAGGTATGGCTGTTTAGCAATGCATAATGTTAATGATGAACTTGTTCATAAGGGCTATAAAAATAACGAGGATTACTCACAGGGTAACGATGTCTGCATTAGCAGCCTGGACGGCGATACTTAGTGGATCATGACCCTGCTCGTCCACTTCGGTCTGTGATGCTCCTCTCTTCAGGAACAGACACACCTGTCTGTAAAAACCAAGATGCAGACGTGGAGACAAGAGGTGAAAATCAGACCCCACCCTGAAACATGCTGCATGATGGGAAAATATACATGTGGATTAAAAAGTGGAAAGATCAGGAAAACAGACAAAATGTATGCAATTATTAATTCATCTTTTCTTCCAACTCCATGCTTTAGTTCCCTATCAGAGATATGGTTTCATGGTCTGTCTGTGCGTCTCCAAACATGTTCAATCCAGCATGACAAGACTCACAGGAATGTGTGTCATTCCATGACTGTGGCACAGACATCTTTCTGTTTGTTTTTCTTTAACAGTGCCATGGTCTGTGGTTTTCATTGCTTAAGCCACACTTCATGCTCCACTTATACAACACGGAAGATCAATGATCGTGGCCTCTAAAATATTTGGCAGGGAGGGGTGTGATCCAACATTACATGAAAGCATGTGTAACTGGTTTCCTCATGCCGTCCAACAGAAACAGCTACAGGCGCCACGTTTGATTTTTTTTCTACATTCGAGCAGAAACAATGAATCCGGCGTCATGAAGAAGCTGGAGACGAACCGATCCAGACAGCTTCCTCTCACTCGGCAGGTGACTCTTACCCAGTGTGTCCCAGATAGGTGGCGTGATGCAGCGGGCCTCGGCCTCTCATGTCCCTCTGGTTCACGTCGGCTCCGTTCTGCAGCAGGAACTCACAGGCTATCAGAGACCCCTGAGAGAGACACAGACGGACAGAGAGGCTTGTTTATATGAGGGTGTTACCTCTGAAAAGTCCAGTTATTGACATTTCAAAACTGCTGAAGGCTTTTAGTTGTGCAATTTATCACAGGAAATAATAAATTCAGGAAGAGATTTTTCCCTTGAATGTAATCATTTTATGGCTGCAGATGTCGGGTGTGATGATGTGTGTGTGTGTGGCTTCATAAACTGTGTTTCTAGCATCATCAGCAGATTATCAGTTATTAATTTTTAACCCAGACCATCACCATTATGATGCTGTGTATTAACAGCAGATAATGGCTGTGAAATCAAATGAAGGTTCAGTGATTCAGTCTGAACCACGGCAGCAGCTCTTCTTCTGTGGAAACACATCCTGGTTTGGCTTCAGGAGGAAGACCCTCCTCTCCACTTTCAAGAGGAGGCTTGAAACTTTCCTCTCTGCCAAAGCTTGGAGCTGAGGCTGCCGCAGGTGAGCCCTGAATCATCTTTTAGTCATGGTGCTGTGGGCACAGTCTGCTGGGAGATTTCCCATGATTCACTGAGCTCCTCTCTCCCTCTCTCCCTCCATCTGTACGCACATTAATGCACATTACTAACTATCCTCCATCCTTTTCTTCTTCTGACTCTTACATCTCTGTGTAGATATGTGTTGTATGTTCCCTCTCTTATATGAGAAGTCCCCTGAGGTAACATCTAAAACTAGGTTCACTTCCTGTCAAAGGCTGGCAGGAACCGCCTCTCACCCCGACCACGGCCTGGATGAGCGGCGTCTTCCCCTCCTCCTCCTCACTCGCAGCGTGTACGTCAGCACCGTGTGCCAGTGCCTCCGCCATGAGCGGCAGGTTGTGGAGGCGTGAGGACCGGTGCAGGAGCGCCCCAGGGTGGAGCTCCCTCGGGTCCTCGGGGTCGGAAGACACTTCCTGTTCGATCTCCACCTCGCCGCTGGAGGACTCCTCCGACTCCTCCTCTGAGGAGGTGAGGCAAAACAGTGATGTCAACAAAACATATGAAACTCTGCAAACAAACAATATGATGATGCATCAACACACACACACACACACACACACATACCTTCTTCTGTGACGCTGTCCACCACCGAGCCAAAGACCAGGATGTCTGTGCTGCCGTCAGTGCTTCCTCCCAGACCGCTGTCACTGCTCAGACCTGCGGGGCCAAGCATCGCCAAGCCACGGACACGTTAATGATTACACAGCAGAGACTGTTCCGCTCACACACACACGCCTTCTGTGTCGGAGCTCATGCATCTTTCATGTTGCCTGTATGTAGAGCCTGTGTGGTGGACTTACTGCGAGGACCGGAGCCGGTGTCGAAGTAGGAAAACAGTGAATCCAGCTCATCTGGACAGAACAGCGAGTCCCGGCGAAACTTTGCGGCAGCGGCTGCCGAAGGACAAAATATCAAAGCAAGATTTCAGTTTTCAGATTCAGATTGTATTTATAGAATCTTGCGACTCGACAGGAGAAGGTGAATGTCCTCACTGACCTGCTGAGAGGTTTGCAGGCGAAGCGCTGCCCGGCTCGTAGCGATGGTATTTCCTGCGGGCCTTGTTGGGGGCCCGGACCGAGCTGTTGTGTCGCTGGCACTTCTTCACAGTCCAGGGGCGGGACTTCCTCTCACCCTCCACCAATGCCTCACTCCCACTCATCTTCTTCAGGAAGCGTTTCTCCACGTATTTAGATTTGATCCAGGCCTCCTTCTCCTGTCTGGAGGTGGAGGATCACATGTACAGATCAGTGGCTGAAGCCTGGATTGAGTCGACACCTTTTTTCATCTAACTGACTTGAGCCTGATGTTAAACCTGTGGTCAAAATGATCTCACAGCGGAACATAGAGTAGAAAATATAATAACGCTCTTTCCTTGACAAACTCTCCTCCTGGAGGAAAAGACTGACCTTGAACTGGACGGTCCAGGTTTCTTCACTCCCAGCTCTTCACAGGCTCCCTCATAGATCTGGTTGATCACAGTGTTCCCCAGTTCACACATCAGCTAACCACAGGAGACAGAACAGAGAACGTGGTTCACTTCACTGGAGCAGTTCTACATTCAGAAAGCAGAAGCTGTAGACAGACGTGTTGGGGAGACGCACCTTCAGTAATTCTGGCTCCCACGAGTCTAACGTCAGTGAACGCACTTTAGAGCAATGGACGCCTAAACTCCTGGAAAGAAACGAGCAGAAGAACAGATGAGATGAAGAAAGTGAACTGTGAGAAGAGTTTGTATGAATCTACAATATTTTAGCTCTTTTTTCTTCTCGCCCATTTTCTTGCGACTGCCTGAGGTGGCCAACATTTTCTGTCTCTCTCCACTTAAAAGACTCTGGAAGTCTCAAGAGCGAAGCTAAAAACAGCTCTAACCACATCTGGTATCTTTTCTATTCACAGTGAAGCTGAGAGTGATGAGCCGGTGTGATGGAAAGTGGAACTGCAGCATATCAGAGGAGATGTTACATGAGAATAAAATGTGAAGCTTTAACGCGGATGTTTGTTGATGTGAGTTATGTAAATGGAGCAGAAACAGGATGTCACTGCAGCAGGAGTGACGAGGACGCTCTGCTAAAGGTTAACCTGTTGTTGTTGTTTTAACTTTTTCACACTAACACAACCAGTTCATAAACAAACAGGCTGCCATGTCATCATCAGCTGCTCTTTCCACCTGTAAACAAACCCTCTCATGCCCCTACATGCAGTCACCTGTGGATCCCCGAGCACTCGATGCAGAGCAGCACTCCCAGGTTGATGGAGGCCCAGCAGGGAGCCGCCTGGCCGCAGTCGCAGCACAGCTCGTTGCCTGGCAGGCTCTGCACCCTCTGGAGGAGGCTCTCCCCACCCCCCCGGACCCCCCTGTCTGCCCTCTCCCCCCGCTCTCTGGGCTCGCTGGCAGAGTCGATGCTGCTGGTGGAGGGCGAGGCCGTGCGGTCCAGGCGCTGCAGACAGGTGGAGACAGGTGTGACATTCTGACCAGTGTGTAACGATCGTTCGTTATCATGTGACGTGCTTCTGTGTGTTTGTACCTCGATGTAGTAATTGTCGGCGATGTCTTTGTAAGCAGAGGCGATGCTGGCCTGGACCGCCTGGATCCAAGCCTGCCGCAGCTTCTCTGACTCTGCCTGCAGCATACAGCTCCTACAGGTTTGTTAATAACAGTTACATAATACCTGCCTGCAACTGTTTCATGCTCTTAAGCCACATGGTATGCAGCTAATTAGTGCATTCCAAATAAAACAGTCATGTAGCAACAAACTATTACAGTGAAAAAATTCTCTGTTGTTTTAGGAGAGGATCAAGTCAGAAACTTTATCTTGTCATGAAAAACACAAGCACACACACACAGGCACACACACGCACACACACACACACACACACACACACACACACACACTTACTTAGTCGGTGAGACGACCTCAAAGCAGAACCTCCTTTCATTATCCTCACATGGTTTGACAGAGCATAGCCTCAGGTCCTCCACCACCACCGTCAGAGAGTCCTGTCATCGACAGAGGGAGTGTCACAACAACTGGGCCATATTTACTGCAAGCTACACAAAGCAGGTTATGACTGGCAAGCAAGGACAAGCCAGTTGTTGAATATGAGCCCATTCTTCTACACCAATATGCAAATTAGATTAAACTCTAAACGGCGAAACTTGTCTTTGTAGTGGTCTAATTAAAAAAATAATCTAACCGTACCTTGAGCTTCTTCTGGTAGACCAGCTGGCTGTTTTGTATAGAAAACCACCGCCTTGAGGGGGGGGGGAGAAGGTATTAGGTTAGACAGTTTCTGTGAGAGAGGCAGGATCATCCAGCACTGTTCATCACAATAACGATTAATGAAGCTATAGATAAGCACTGACTGACTCTTGGAATAAGGCTGATGGAGAACATCTTCTAATGGTGAAAGTCCAAAGTATGGAAAATCAGAAAAATCAATCGAGGCTCCTTAGAATTTGGTGAGAGGTCAAACTTTAATTTAATGAACAGACGAACCTTTTCCTGACAACACATGTCTCATTAGCTTTAATCAGCCTGACTCCTGAGCTGTCCATCATTTCCCTCTCTGTCAGGCTCCGCCTCATCCTCACTGAGTTTTTACCTGTTCCAGGTCTTGAATGCATTGCTGGCCCTCTTGAACAGGTAGCCCTCCATGACCACACCATTGGGCGCGTCCACATTGAATTCCAGCTTGGGGTCATCGTAGGAGAAGTCCTGTGGGGTGAGCACATAAAGATCAGCGTCAGGGTTGGGCTTTCTCGCGTCTGCCGCTTTGCATTTTCAGTGGCCAGTGAACCGGCTGAAAGCAACGCGCTGCAAAGGTCAAATTTTCATTTAGCTTGTTCTCTTTAATATGGTATTTGCTCCCGCTCTGCAAAAACAACACCAGCGTCAGGCTCAAAAACAACAGGTGTCTTCCTCTCAACACTATGAACTACAGGCAGTTTTTTCTCAGACAGGCAGGAATGCAATGCAAAGCTCTGTGTACGGCCTAAAGAGCAACAAGTGTGAAAGTCCAGGGAGACAGAGATAACACCTTATCAGCTCCACATAGAGGAACTGAGCCGACTCATGCTACTGTTCAACACTTCCTCTGTTAGATACACACGTTCCTCTGAAATGTGTTTGTTAGTTCCTCCATAAAAATCTATCTCTACCTCCTCCACGCCGGCCATCTGTTCATCAGATTACCTCCACAGAATCCGTCCAACCTGCACCGCTCTACCTGTCAGCTAAGAGCAGCTCTGTTTTCTTTTGTCCACACAGAATCAAATTTCCGAAGAAAGGCATTTACAGCCAGTCGCCACCTGCTCAGCGAGGTGTGAAAAACACAAGGACACAGATTTAAACGAGGTGAGGTCGAGGTTAGGTTTCTCGTCAAGGAGGCCTTTGGTTTGGGGCAAGGTAACACTGGGCATCTGGCAGGCTGTGCACACGCACACGCGCACACGCACACACACACACACACACACACACACACACACACACACACACACACACACACACACACATGCTCTGTCTCACTATCCATTCCTTTGAAAAGACCATTGAATAATTCTGTGTGTTCTTTTCAGAAAAAAAAAAACACTGAACTATGTAATTGCACACGATGTCATCATGTACTTTCAGCGCCCTGTTGACTTTGTTAAAAGTATTGATTTTTTTAATTTTTTTTATTTCATTGATCATACAAGATGCCACATCAATGACAAATACTTCAATATTGCTATAGATTTAAACTTGAATTGATCATCTGGGCTGCTTTGTGCAGATCAGCTGAGGCACACACAGACACACACACACACACACACACACACACACACACACACACACACACACAGAGACACAGAGAGACACAGACACACACAGACACACACAGACACACACACACACACACACACACACACACACAGAGAGACACAGACACACACAGACACACACAGACACACACACACACACACACTCACTCAAAAGGACCATGAACATGAACAGACCACTACAGAGAGTTCACTTTTCTCAACTTTGAGGAAAAGGAGACAAAATGACAAAAAGAGAAGACTTAAGTTCCAGAGATTGGTTAAACAAAGCAAAGTTAACATGACTGGAGACACTATTACTTTCTATTATTGTCTGGCATCAACCTATCTCTACCCTGTCTGGAGTTTTATAACAGCCCCAGTTTGTGGCCATATAATGATGAACCTTGGTCCTGAATGTGGTCTAATCATCAAACACTTCAAACAATAGCATTCATTAAAACTGACTAAAGAAAACTAAGAGAAAAAGAGAGAAAGTCAGCTCCTCACCAGAGTGAAGTCCAGCCTGCCAAAGATCTTCATCTTAACAACACTGGCATCCAGCAGCATCTCAAACTCAATGATAATGGATGACTAACACACTTAAAAATAAATAAATAAATAAATGATGCAAAGATGCTCGTCAGAGAGAAAAGAGCATCTCTACAGCATCCCACAGCTTATGAACCCAGAGCAGGGGGGAGACACAGACACATCCAGCTCGAGTCCGGAGGAGAGACTGTCCTCGGCCTCAGCGTGCTCGTGGCGTTCCTTCACTCATTATCATACAGCTGTCACAGTGTCCTGGTGCCCCGCTGACCCCGCCGCGGCTGCCAAAGATCAAACACTTCATCTCACACTGAGAGAGAGAGAGAGTGAGGGGAGTGAGGGGGGGTCTGCATGTGTCCCTGCTCTGCCCCCTCCCTGCCCCACGCTGCCATTTAAGACTCCCCTCCAGCTCCTCTGACGCCCGGGCCTCAGCCGCACCTTTGGAGGAGTCAGCTTTCCATCTGTCTGCGCCACTCAACACTGTTCCTGCTTAATCAAGCTGACATTATGGCTCCCCAAACACCAGCCCGGAGCCCCCTCTTCCCACCTTAAATCAACCAGGACCATGGAGGATTGCAGCACACAAGTGTCCAACAGCACAGGCAGCTACAAAAGACCCCACCTCAAAACTCAGGGAGACACGAGATGGACTGATTTTACAGAACTGAGCATTTTTATATAGATTAAAATACCTGCTGGCAGTGGGTGATAAAGTATTCAGATCCTTTACTACAGTAAAAGTAGACCTACTAATTTGGTCTAATTATAATTGGAAATATTTCACTATGAAAAAATACTGTGTTACAAGTAAAAGTAATGCATTAAAAACATTAATCAGGAAAACAAACTTAAACTATTAAAAGTCAAAGTACTCAACAAAGAAATATGTCCCCTCCGACCTTTATATAATTAGCTTACTATTACTTGTGCATTAATATAAAAGCAGCATTTTAAAGTATTTCGTACATGACTGTAACTAACGATTTTCACTCCGGACGATCTGCTGATTATTTTCTCCATTAACCGACTGATTGTTTTCTTAACCTGCTTCACATTCCACCACTGCCGGTGAAACTGTGCCAGAGCAGTTGATGCATGGATGTGGTCATTTTTTTTTGATGTATCCGTTGCAGCCTGTATATGTTGATTTGCATATACTGTGTGTGTGAGTTTGCTGGCCAGGTGAGCAACATACCAGACACACCTGCTCAACAACACATTCCAGCACATCGACGCATCAACGCCCCTGCATCACCCAGACTTACATCCATACAGGAGCTGCATGAGGGCCTCTGTCTGGGATGTGGTTTGGGAACACCTGCCTTCTATTTGTTTACTTATTGATTCGATTCAAAATTTTTGACTTCGTTACACAGTTTGACAGTTGAGACATACAGGAAGTGTAGAGAGATACTGATGCACCATCTCATGTGCATGGACATTAAAACCCATGTTGCTGTGACTGAACAGATGAAGGTTATAGTTTAGTGAAATCACTTGACTGGACACAAAGCGGTAAAATGTGGCCTGTTTTGTAATGTACGAAGACATTATGGGATGTTTTGCTCTCCCAATCACGACGGGTTTCTTCCAGCAGCTTCCTCCATTGTTTCCTCTCTCTGTTTACCTCTGACTTAGAAAGTCGTCCAGCCAAATGCTGTAACAATGGAGGAGGAGAAAGCTGAGGCAACAACCCCCCAGGGAGCCACAATGAAGTCCTGCACACATAAAAGACTGAGAGAAAAGAGAGAGGAGAGAGAGGGAGCCTGTGATCTGTGGAGTGAGAGAGACGGGGAGGGACGGGGGCAGACGAGGCAAACGCAGATTTACCATGAAGAGTGAGAATAAAGGCAAGGTAAAGAGCGACACACAGAGAAGAGGAAGTGGGGATGACTGGAATAATTGCTCAATGCTGACAAGACCGTTTACCTTCACACACGTCAGAATGTCAATGTCAAGACGTTTTTTTGGTTCCCCACCCACACATGATCTGTCCTGATCCATTTTCATCACGTTCACAACAACAGATCCCAACACCATCAGGTTTACATATCACGCACCCCCCCCCCCCTCATTTCTCTGGTGTTCATCTCCCTCCCACTGAAGAAGAACTCGCCCAAACTTACTCCCAATTTATCCTAAACCACATTCATAATGAAGGTATCTTATTCTCCTCTGAGTGTGGCGGCCGTGGTTACTTAATGGCCTATCAATAAAGCATGTCGGCCATCTATAATTCACCAACTCTGCCGTCTCGTGGCTGTGCTTCCTGCGCCGCCGCATTTGCATACGGCAGGGGCAGTTTTTAAAGAAGAAGGGGAGAAAATGTGAAATAGATTGTGGCAACGTTTTCTCCTGAATCTTTTAAAAAGCTGCCTGCTTCCCACTTTTTTTTCTTTTTCTCCAGGCTGTTTTTTTTTTCTTGTGAAATGTTTTTTTTCACAGATGTAATTCCAAAGTAAGATGGTGGGACAGAATATCTTTCTGTTTCACAGGAAGCAGCCATCATGTCCGTTATTATCATGGTGATCATTATCATCGATCGGCTTTGATAACTGCCTGGTTTGGCACGATCGTCATGACGATGATTCTCTCAGGAAAGTGCTTCATCTGACAGCTCCAGGGTTCAGTCAGTGTTTGTAATATCAATAGGCAAAGACTCAACTTTCAACTGTGATATTTTAATAATAATTTGCACAAAAAGATGCAGCAAAAGAAGCTAAAGTGATATAAGCTTTGATTTATAAATAACAAACAAAACTCATTTAAAGGGACATTTGGCCAAATTTTATCTGGAGGTCCAATCAATCCTGATGGTATATGTAGAAAATTAAAACAATTCATTCCTCAGGGAGAAACCCTGACTTACAGATATTTCTACTGGCAAAATGTTAGGTGACAGAAACACTCACTCAGTCGTCATCTGCCCTCTTGGCCCTGCTGGCATTGGTTGTCTTTTCCAGGTTATTTGCACACAACAAGTGACGGCACTGGAGCCAGAAGAACAGCAGATTCTGCAGCAGAACAGCTCAGAGTCTCCGTCAATGTAACACTCACTGAGGAATTTACCACTTCAGCTGACTGCATTTACCATCAACACTGATTGGACACATGAAATGTGGCGAAATTTCCCTTTAAATTAGCTTTGTTTCACAGTGATTTTTTATTTTTTATTTTTTTAAATCAAAAATGTCATATCTAATCTTAATCAGAATTTCCTTCATTCTGTTCAGGTCATTTTAGAAAAACACAAACATTAACCTGAACAGGAACAATTAAACTTTCTCTTTTCTTTTAAACTGATCTTTTTTTTTAATCTTCTCTCTTTATCTCCGGCTCTTTGTCTTTCTCTGTCACTTGCCCTCACGTTCAACCAACTCGTCTGTGTCGTGACACCATCTGGTGACTGTGGCTGGAGCTGGCAGTGGACGGAGGAAGAGGTGGGCTGAGGCTGGCATCAAACACACTCTCATCTCTTTAGTCTCTGGTGACATAACTGACCTCTGACCCCACTGTGATCACCAGGGCTGGAGCACGTCAGAGAGCAGAGCCAGCTGGGCCCACATCTTCTTACTACTGTCTCATACTCACAGTATTGTAAGAGCAAACTGGGGCTGTTAGTTCAACAAGTGCACAGAGAAGACACACACTTCCAACTCTGAAATAATCCTTGTATCTGATATGTATTTGGATTATTCCTTACTGTCTGCTGCCCTCTGCTAGCTCTGTCAGACACAGCACTTTGTCAGGAGCAGAGAGACAAGCTATGCTGCGTGTTACACAACACAAAACACACACACACACACACACACACACACACACACACACGGCGAGCCACAGTGTGATATATCAACTGATCAGCATCACATGAGACTGACTGATGATAGAAAAAGAAAAATTAAATTTCAAAATTGAGACTGAAAGAAAAGCAGAGGAAATTGCCACCAATCAGAAGACTCACGGCAAATGAAAATATGATTAAGAAAATCTATAACTGATTCGACTTCAGAAAGAACAAAACGACATAAGAATTGAAAATATTGCTTCACATCAAGGAAACTATTTTTAAGCTCCTTCTTTGACAGCTATATCGTCTTAACTGGCTCGCTGACGTGTTGACAAATCCTCTGGGTTACATTTCCACATGAAACAAATTGGAACAGCACAAAATAGCAAGAGGATATTTGGGAGAGCTGTATTCTTCAAAGAGAGGCTGTGTGTGTGTGTGCGTGTGTGTGTGTGTGTGTGTGTGTGTGTGTGTGTGTGTGAGGATGAAGAACAACAGAAACATAAAGCAGCAGCAGAGATATGATCATCAACATCAAGTGCGAGACAGAAATAAGCTCAGAGGGTTTGTACAACCAAAGTTCCTCAGATGAGTATCAAGTGTCAGCAGCGTCTCACAGATGCCGCTTCGCCCCCACACAAACATGAACAGACACAGAGAGAATCAGCGGAAACATGTAGACACACGACACTGAGCAGCATAATGTTTTGTCTGCTGCGTCCTGTGATGCTTCCGGACAAACACCGACACACACAAACACACAGGCTGCAACAGGAGCCGGCGAGTGACAACCATGAAACATCTCAATCTGCTGTCCTAACACACACATGTTCATCACACACATCCACATTAGGTACCATTATACGCTGGAGCTTTATATAAACACAGGCAGGAAATGTGTGTGTTCACAGTGAGATAACTCTCAAACAGGTTTAAAATTTAAGGCTCTGTGTTTTTTTTAAGAGCTGTGTGGAAAAAAAAGCTTCTTTGTTTACAGATATTGTGGTTTAAAGCTCAGAGAATTTCAAGGACAGCATGTGAAAATGTAATCCTCTTAAAAGGAATCCAGGTAAACAACACAGCACCAGGAGGCCTAAAATACTGCACTGCTTTTCTGGGAATGTTACACAACGCAACGCTCATCTCAAAATGCAATGCAGTGCATGTGATGTGCAGGTCATGGATCAAAGTAAGGGGAGTGGAAAACATAAACTCACCTGCATCAGAGTCTGGGTGGGAACAGGTCAGGTGGGGGCCACATGAGGAAAGAGAAACATACAAGTGTTAATACAAGATCAGCCATGATTGGATCTCACTCATAGACTGTATAAAATATGGACGTAGTGTCCGTGACGTCACCCATAGGTTTCTGAAGAGCAAAAACGAAGCAAATCGTAGTGCGTAGCCATCTTGGTAGCCTACCTCCGGTTACTCCAAATATGGACAAAGAGGTGGAGCGAGGGCGGAGATGAGGCGGGTCGAATGAACGCTATTGGCTGAAAAAAGCCGCTTTATTCGAAATAATCAAACTAGCTACGGCTAACCAGCTAGGTTAAATGCTAAATATCGTTGCTAGCCGGCTAACCCCACGACGATCTCTTTCCCAAACTCAGTGACTAGAATTAGCCGGGGTGACGCCCTTTAGACCGTCAGTGGATAGTTGTCAATCAAAGTGGCGCCACTTAGATTGACAGCTATGAATTGTGCATAATGATGTATGCTGTATATTTTAAACGAACGCCTTATAAAAAAAATTGTTGTCATGGAGTAGAAAAACAGCTTATGAGACTAGAACCATGTTTTGAACCAGGCTGTAAATATGTTTTTTTTCTGTTGTAAAATCGGACATTTTAACATGGGGCTCAAATATAATTGACTCCCTTCTGCAGCCTGCTCTAGCGGTTATTCGAGGAACTGCAGCTTTTTTGCACTTCCACATTGGCTTCATTTTTCAGCGCCGGAGGTTGTCGTTTGATCTCACTAGATGAAGCCAGATATGTTAATGTGAGACAACAAGTCACTGTCAGAGTCCAGAAGGTTCTTTCACAAACAGCTTTAACAGCTTTGTCTCATGCAAAAGTCTCCATGTCTTATTAGCTGGAGCACATGAGATATGAGGTGTGTTGAGCTTGTTTGTTATAGAATAATCAGAGATACAGTCATGTAGTGTTAGTCATTGCTGGGCTCTCTGATTAAAGAGGAGGGGCTGCTGGGAGGCCGACAGGTCGGGCACAAAGCCCTGAGCTGTGTCTGGCAGGACGCCTGCACTTGGCAACTCAATCAATGGGAGGGAAGGGCCGGCGTCAGGCAGAAAAACAGCCATGTTTCTGGCATCTCTTCAGGTAACAGATGGATGAATTCTGTGCATCTGTGCGTGAGTGCAACTGTGGAGTGGCGTGACGGTTTAGAAGAATTGTTTTTATTCAGCTGAGTGACCCATAAAATTAATATATCAAACTGTCTTTGTGGGAAGTGCTCTCCTACTTTCAGCTTTCACTTGGAGCGAGAAGGGGAAAAAAAACGACACTGAACACTGGATAAAGATGTTCTAATTATTGTAGAAGCTTTTTTTGTGTCGTGGTGGATTAAAAAAAAAAAACAAAGCACGAGACGGCAGCTCGAGTCACGAAAGAGACGAAGTAAAAATAAATCAGCGCTTCCATGGAAAGTCAAACAAGGCATTTGATGTTAACATAAGATACGATTTTTTTTTGTTTTGTTTTGAGAAGATTCATTTTAGATTCCAGACAGACAGACAGATAAATAGATTCTCAGCCTCAGTCTCTTTATCGAGCTTGTTCGACTGAATCAGGAGGAGCCGTCATGCTAAGTGAGAGTGAAAAATGTTGATGCCACTTTTGGGAGAAAAGTGTTGTAGTTCCACAACCTTTGAGGAAACTTCTCTAATTTGACACGAACATAAAACCATACGATGAATAACCTGTGATTCACAGCAGGCTTATGTGTTTGAAAGGCTCTACATTCATCTGGGTCTGAAAAGTATAAATGCAGGAAACATAATGGGCTCAGACTAATGGCTGCTCGTACTTTTTTCTAATGTATTCATTCAACTTTTATTAATCCTCACATTACTCGATTTTTCATTTCATTCTTTCATCTAGTTTCTTAACTTTCACATCAACAGTTGAGGAGAACTGTGGTCTCATTATGGAGTGAAAGCCCTGTGAAGTGATTCAGGTCTATGGCTGCTGTGTGGAGGCGACAGGGGAGGAAACAGGGGGAGGAGAGAGAGGATGTGTTGAGGGTGAAGAGTGGTGTTGCGTCTCACTCTCTGCTGGATGATGGCGTGTTTGTGCTCCAGCTCCCTCTTCTCCATGGCCGAGTCGATGACCAGCTGATCCAGCTGCAGAGCAAAGACACGGCAGAGTCAATGAGGCAGGTAAACTAAAAACTGTGAGCCGAGTGAAAGAAATGCAGGCAGACAGGAAGCTATGCACACACACACACACACACACACACACTGATACACTATCTTATCCTTGCTCTGTGTGTTTAACCTGTTTACCACATCTGTCATATTTGTTGGCCTCAAAGTCTCTAAATGTGGGGAAAGTGAAGCAATTTTGGGAAACCTCAGATATGATGTCATAATGATGTCATCATTATGTTGAAGGGAAATATAGTGTGGAGATATTGGTAAAGCATTTTATATTAAGGAATCAGTTGTTTGGTTAAACAAACCTCTGCAAACTGATCAAAATCTAGAATATATCCTCAATATAAATCACAGTTTCTGACATTTGTTTTTACATTTAATGAAAAAAAAAAATCTAATAATCTATGACCAGAGACAAAAACTGGTGAAGCTAATAGATAATGAAAATGACAATGAAACAATGGGATGTTGAGCAAATACAGTGACTACAGTAGTGATACAGTAGTACAAGTACACATACAGTGCATGTGTGAAAATGTGTCCGTCTATGAGCGCACGTATTTCTTTGTTTGAATGATGACACTGTGTATATATGATAGTGCGCTGGTTTTGTCTCACCTGTGCAGCCAGTTTTTTCATATAGGGATCAATCTCGTCCAGGATGTTAAAGCCTTGCTGGAACAGGGTGTACTGGGCACGCATGAAGGACAGCATCTGCAGGACACACACACAGAGACAATGAGACACAACTGTGTTACTAACTGAGCATTTACACAACATACAGAACAATGTTGACATGTCAATCAGAAATAAAAGGATGTGGGCGACTCACTGCATCCAGGATTTCAAACTTCTTTTTGGCTTGAAGCACATTAATCTGCAACAACAGAGAGGTTGAGATTAACAGGAGGGTTACATATTATTTAGTTCCTTTTCTGCCTCCAGGTGTATTAGGAGTTTTGTGTGTATTTGGGCTCAGCAGCTGTTGAGCATGAGCGCCACCTACTGGACATTTTCAAATATAACTTGGTGACTGTGTGTTTCACCTGTAGCACGTAGTCCAGGGCCAGGTGCCTGAAGGCCTTGCGGCTGAGGATGAGGGCCTGCGTGGCCTCTTCGGCCTCGTGCACCTTGTTCCTGGGCGCCTGGGCGTTCTTCACCTGGGCCAGCTCCATGTCCTCACGCACTCGGTCAAACTGCTTCTTGGTGTCCTTGAACTTACGCACATCCCTTGAGGAGGCGCAGTAAAACAGAGACAAAGAACTGAATTCAGTGTGCGTCTCTTTGAAAAGCATGATCTGTGTTGTTACTGGGCATTTTGTGCATGTGGTTACAAAATGGATATTTAAAAGACCAATTAACAGACTAGGAAAAAAACAACTTCTCTACAAGTGAAGATTACACACAGCCTTGATCTAGTGGTTTAATATATTACTTAAATTCACTTACACATCACATCTGTAGTGTGGATCAAGCCCTAAGACGTCAACTGACTGATACATGATTCTTTACAGCAGGAGGAAGCTCCCTAATTATAATACTCACTCTTTAATGAAGGTGTGAAGCTGTTGCTTGATGGACCTCTGAGCCTGGTCAAACAAAATCTGTGCAGAGAGAAGGCAACAGAGAAACATGAGCATTTAATGTCATCATGAGCCACAGTGCACAGCAGGAACTGCTTCGATGGACCAGGTTAAATCTGCAAATCTGTAGTTGCTCCATCTCACCACAAGATGGCAATATGAGCCCTTCCTTATTATTACTGCAAGAGATTATCCCACAGGCAGAGGAGGGAAAAGGAAGCGATGAGGATGAGGAGGTACACACACATGTGCACTCACTCATCTGCTGCATCAACAGATTTCATAGCCTCACAGGATCCAAACTTCTTTTCCTGCTAACTGTGGGATTCCCACTCCTCCTCTTCCTCATCTCTCACTCCCATCCTTCAGCTCTCCTCCCATTCATTCTGATTTTTCTCCCCATGCAGATGACAATTTCCCTTTTGGTTCTATATTTCTGACCACACTTTAAATACAATGAACACAGAGTGGCTGCAACACACACACACACACACACACACACACACACACACACACACACACACACACACAGAGAGAGAGAAATGCAGTTGGATTACACTGTGATTGTTTCATGGCCACATACACACACAAACAATGTACAGAACAATCACTGTTGACAGCCTGTGGATTAAACTTTCTATAGCAATCCCTAGGTAATAAACATACACATTGAGGATTACAGGCTTAGTCTGTATGTGAGTGAGAGAGCGTGCGTGTGTGTGTGTCAGTGTGTCTTCATCCATATGATGATGAGATGATGAGATGACCTCACAGGCTGGCTCTCTGGTTTCTTTCTTCAGATGGATGTTCATAAATACAGTCTGCACTCATTGTGGGAATATAAATCATCTCCTACTTCTCTTTGATTGCAAAGTTTATGAATGTTTTTAAAATGGCTGAGGAAGTGTGGTGGAGCTTTACTGTGCAATATATTCATAATGTAAGGAGGCTAATGTTATTGTAATCTAGTTTAAACTTTAACTTTGACAAAATTATCCCCTTTCATTTGAACAGTTTACAGGTTTACAAAGAAGGATGAAGGAGAAAAAAGTAAACAGTGTTCAATTGGTATAGTTAGAAAAAATTAATTACAGTGAATGCAACACTATGTCCTTCTTGTCAGCAGGTTAGCTGAACATCCAAGATGTCTATGTGCAGTACAACATATGAAAGAAATAAAGCTTCCAATAACACATGAAAGATTGGACTCAAATTGAACAGTACTTTCCATAAAGTGTTAGCTCTTCCTTTTTTTTTGTTTTCAGTTCAAAGGTTGGTACTTCCCACGGTGGTATAAACCAGTTCAACAGGTGAGAATTAAATCCCAGAGAAAAGTCTAAGTCAGCTCCATCAGATAGACTTCAGACCCACATGTGAACTAATCCAAATCTTCCACCTAAACCTGCTCTGGATCATGATGCCCTGAGTATAACCCCACCTAATCTACAGGACATCGACACTCCATTCACCAGCTCTTATCTGTTCTCCTCTATCTCCTCTGTGAGACAACCAGAGCAAGAGCAGCATGTTGATTTCGCAGGAAAAAAAAAATCCACCACAGCAGAGAAAGTTGTGCCAAAGTTAATTGAGCTCGCAACAATCTCCCATAATCTGCTCAAATCCACCATGATATCATTCTCAATCTGTCAAGATTAAAAAGGGCACACGTTTGCTGATCGAGTGATTTACTGGGAGATTCATTTTCTTGTTTCAATGCTTTCCTTCTTGTGTCTGCACAGAAGTGAGGAGACGCAGGAACAGGCAGCGCTGGGTGGTCGAACCAAGACAGATTTCCTTTCACTACGCCCCCCCACCCCCCCTCCATCCCTTCATTCATACTGTCTGCCAGACAAGCTATTAGTGTAATTCCCTGGTGTTGGAGTGGAGGAGTGGGACGGCTGGTGAAGGGTGAGTGGGGGGGTGGGATACAGAGGTGGTGGAAGGGCAGAGGAAAAGAAACAGGTGGCGACGAAGAAAACACAACAACACAGAAAGCAGCACATCAGTCCGGTCAGAATCTGCACTGCTGGGAATTTCTAATGGTGCATTTCACTGTGATGAGGCTGAAATCTAAACATGTCAGCACATGTAATGTAAGAAAGATAAAGAAAAATTCCACTGGACTGATGTAGCTGATGGATCCATCTAGTCTGCAGCGCTTTGATTTGATTTAAACAGGGATTTAAAGTTAAACAGGTTTGACTGTGGCCGATTGAAACAGTCAATACAATAAGGGGCATGAACGAAAAATAGGGGAAAAAGAACAAGACAGATTAGGGAAGGATCAGCGTTATTTTAGGGAGCAGGCAGCCTCTTATATTTGTCAGTGTTATCGTTCTGCTTCTTCCTTCTTTCTCACTGAATAAATCCACAATGTTCATGACAATAAATGACAAAATGTTTCATGTAATTTTCATAATGGACGGTAAATTTCAGAATTGTGTCTTGTTTTTGAATTCCTGTGTATCATGTAAACTATTGTATTCAATGGAAATAGAGCATCTATAAACATCACTCAACTCATTTATAGAGCAATGAATCTTTGTAAAATCTTTGTCTTGATTTGGTTTGATGGTTTCTCTCTTTGCAGGTAGCTTTTGAGAGACACATTATTTCAGAGATATTTTTAATTTAAGAAGTTTTAAATAATTATGGTAGTTCTGCTCATGGCCCCTCATGTATTTGTCATCTGGCTCCTCCTCTTCCTGTTCTCATTCTTCCTCTTCCACCTCCTCTTCTTCCTCTTGCTGCTCAGAATAGTCGTCTCTGTTAGCTCTCATGCACAGTTTGCCCTTTCACTTTTCTGTGAACACTGGAGTCTCTGAATGATTCACGAGCAAAGACTGTTTTGGTGTAAAGTCTATACATAAAATATGCACATCACACTACTTACTGTTCAGTACATGGGAGAGCAGTATGTAACATGACTGAGTGTATTTGTCTCCCTGTACATGCAGCCGTTATCACAGCCCTGGTGGTTGTATTGTGTTGCATTCAATGTTCCTGTGACTTCCTGCTCTATTTAACCGACTGGTACGTCTTCACCCACAGAGCAGTGTTTGAATGCCCTTTATCTGCTTGAGTCCAGTTCATTTGTATAAAGTGCTGTATGTTTGTGTAGTCGATTGTATGTACACCCACCTCCCAAAAAAAACTACTAAATAAACTAAGGAAGGAATCGCTCATACAGGAGCTGCCATGTGAAGCTTAGAGTACAACAAACAGTGTGACAAAATAATGTAACACTTTAGTGATAGTGGAAAATGTGGCAGATCAGAATGAAGCTGTGAAGTAATTGTAAAAGCAAAAAGGGGAAGACAAGCGTCTGACGAGGTCAAAGCACAATATAGAAGTCAAAAGAGGAAGATAAGAGTTGCTGATGAGCGTCTCTTACACGTCCACAGACAGTGTAGGAGTCAGATGGGACACAGACATACAACTGACAACCGTCTGGTTCGAGCTTTAATATAAGATGTCTGAGTACTGAAGACACCAAATAATCTAAATAAAACAATATATGCACCTGTCTCTTTCTCTTTGATGACCTCATAAAAACTGCAGTTCTTCTAAGTCCTCATGTCAAACATACAAGCTTCTACTCAAAACCTAACCAGAACTCTGAACACGAGAAATTTGTTGAGACCAAAACTGGATCGTATTGTGTCCTGTGACTTGCTCTCTCCTCCTTCCCTTCCTCCCACAATCCTCTCTGTTCTCCGCTTTCCATCGTGACAAATCCTCACTTCACCTTTCATTTTGTTTGTTTGTTCACACGCATGCAATCACGCACAGACATGAACGGACAGACGCCTCAGACCAGCACGCTCGCTCACGTGTTGCTTTGCCCTGACTGTGATACAGTGAACACAACTGTAATGTTTAAGACTTCCTCATATTAAAATGTCACATCATCTCTCTTAATGTGGAATTGCCTTTAGGGGATTCCCAGAAAAGAAAACTCACACTTAGTCATGAGCAGAGTCATATGAATAAATTCTGTGTATTTGTGTGTGTGTATGTGTGTGTGTGTGTGTGTGTTTTGCATGTGTGAATTTTCATGCATTAGAGCTGTCGTACACATCTGTTGAAGCATGTGGTTTGAATCAGACACACACATGTGGACAGATTCACCGTCACAGAGTGAGCTCACACTTCAATTGTATGTGTGTGTGTTGCGCAATACTGGACCCAGGAGGGACTGGCTGTCTGTAACACGTTAACATGCCAGGAGGAGCGGGGCGTGTCAGAACAACACTCTAGCTCGACCTCTCAGAGCGTGTGTCTTACCATGTGGTAGTTGACGATCTCCTGCAGGCTCTCTCCACACTTTTCAAGGCATTCCTGCAACGTTGACCACACACACACACACACACACACACACACACACACACACACGCATCACATAGGCACATAAGTCTCCATTTGAACACAACCTTCTTTTTCACATAATGAATAATGTTAAATCCCTGGCACATGTTTCTGTTCTGTCCATTAAACCTGACGTGGATGGATGCTTGGTATAAAATGAGCTTAACACTAAGTTTATTGACTGGGAAACAATCATGTCTCTACTGCTACCAGGGCGACACCCGCACTGACAGGAAACCCAGTCCAAATGTTTTCCTAATAGAAGACCATGAAGCAGGTTTCAGATCGCTCTGCTTGCAGCCGTGTGAACGATCAACAGAAACATCTCCTGTCTGCACGCGCTCACATCTGTCCTGGTTAAAACAGCTGGATGACTCGGCGTCTGGACAATACTACAAAGATAGATGAGCAGTCACTTGTTGAGAAGTTAACCCCTCGAACATCCCTCAGTGAGCTCAGTTTGGACGACAGCGCTGCCTCCGCTCACCGATATCATCTCCTCCTTCTTGCACTGCTGGGACAGGTCCTTGATGCCGTTGACAAAGAGCTTGTTGGCGCTGACGTAGGCCCGGCCAGCCTCGATCATCCCGCTGCACAGCTTCACCAGCTAATGTGGAGGGGGGGGGGGGGGGGGGGCATAAAAATAATCACTTTAAATACACCAAAAAAACAACAGTCTATTTAAGGAGTCACATGTTTCACACAGTGTGATGGGAGGATATTAATAGTTACAGCAACGTAAAAAACAAAACAAAGCTTAAAAGAATTGTTAGTCACATGCAGAACGCTCAAATTTAGAATAATCCTCATGTCTGTATCTAGGACAGTGTTGGCGTTTTTGAAGCCGTGTGTCTGGTGAGCACTTCTGAGGCATTCAGATAGGAGCACTTTAAAAAAGACAAATGAATAAGACGATCTGGGGCCTTAATGTCTGTCAGTCTCACATCAATGTGACAGCAAATCAAGAACTTTGACTACAGCTGAAATGATCCTCTCCTTCGTTCACAACGTCCAATAGTGTGTCAATAGTGAACAGTACATTGAGATATTGAACTCTTATCAGTCCTTGCAGCATCACTGAGAGGTGCAGGGTCACATGGCCATGATGCCTGGGAAAAAAGATTTAAACATGCTGTGGAGAAAAGCAAAAGCAAAAACACTGAAATGAATATGCTAAAAAATATATGTGTCATGACTCCAGGAAAAAGTTTTCAGATGCACCACTGGCACAATATTTAAAGAACCTAAGAGAGACAAATGATACACAGAATCATGCATGGTGTCGTGTACATGATCCTTTAAAAACTAATATTAACTTTAAACAAAGCTTAAGTAATACATTTAAACATTCAGCTAACTCAATGTTTATTAATTGTTTATTTTAAAGTCAATCTTATCTGCAAATTGCAAACAGACTGCACATGACAGTTAATACAATTCATCCTGAGGGAAACATGAAAGTGTGGACCTAATTTTGCTATTCAATAGTTGCTTGGACATATTACCACAAATGTCAGCCTGGTGGTGGTGCTAGACAATAGATCAGAGCACCATGGACAGATGTACCAAATTTCATGGCAATCTGTGAAATTATTGTTGAGAAATTTTACTTTAATCCTCAAAGGAATGACTAAAATTCAATATGAAGGGTTGCCATGTTTTAACTACTGTGTGTACATTTGACACTGAGAACTTAAGCAGACAAATAAAATGAATACACACTATATAGCTGTGTGTGATTTCAGCCACATGGGAGCTCAACCCTCACTGTAAACATGTATATTACCAGGTGCAGACAGATCACAGCGACGGTATGTGCTCACCACACGAACTGGCAACCGCCTCTCTTTCCCACTTTACAGGTTATATGATGAGCTACCGAGCAGCACACTGTCATTAGCACTGCTCTGACACAGCTGGCAGTGCGGACCACCAAACCCCAACATGTGTGTGTGTGTTGGTGAGGGGTGGAGCTGAGGGGGCACGCAGGAGAGAGAGTTCAGTAAACCTTCAATTATCTCATTTGGTGCAGGAGTTCCCAAGGTTGTCGCTGTGTGAGCGCGATTTTCTGGGTGGCTGAGAGTGAGACTTTCACTCTGCGCAGGCCAGAGACGAGAAACTAGAGAGACGCCAACGACAGCACGGCTGAAGATTACCAAATGAGTTGCTGACTACCTACATGACTGTCATCAATCCAGGCCGCATGGTTCCGGCCCTGCTGCTGTTCCCAGGCTGCTCTGACAACATGTCTGTCAACAAACTGGCAGATATGGGGGAATCTGGTCTCATGGTGTGCTGGACTGAGGCCCCGGGGTCCAAGCAGGGCCATTAGTATATGTGTCAGGATCTGCTGATAAATGGGCTGGAAGAACCACAGGGGGTCTGCTCCCAGTCAAAGTGCCACATCTGGTACCACAGGACAGAGCGGCCCTGTTAATCGACTGGAGCAGTTACAGTGTAATGCAGACGTCCTGCTGATCAATGAGGTGGGGGCAGGTTAATATTTGGGCTAATTATGAACGTCCTGCAGCAGTGACAGTTTTGCTTGTTGTGGTCTGTGGATTGGAATGACTTGGGATGGGATCGAAACCTTACAATCTGCAGCAGTGAACGTTGTCACAGCGGTCAGGACGGTCGACATCTTCACAGGCAGCTTCATCTATCTCATAAATGTTCTCCTCTAAGAGCCTCCACTGCTGCCAGAGTGACCTCAGGCATCTTCAGAGCATCCTAACAAAGCACCGCGAGGACCCCTGCTGAACAGACAAATCACCCTGATGGACTCCCCCCCCCCCCACCTCGACCCTGGCCATCTTCAGTGGTGTTCAAATGCAGCTCAAAGTTCAATGGAGGGGCCTGACCTGTAATCTGTGTGTGTGTGTGTGTGTGTGTGTGTGTGTGTGTGTGTGTGTGTGAGGGGGTGGAGGCCTGGACATTTGTTTGAAATGTCAGAGTGTGACCTGTTGGTTGGCTCATTTCAGAGACGGGGCTGTAACAACGTGGACCTATTGATAAAGTGCAATAACAAGAGAATGTCACAATCCTCTAAAGAACCACTTCATCACTTTACACAGGACTTCAGTCTGTTGTTATTATCCACCTGCTGCACACAGGCAGGACGGACTGATCACAATTTCAACATGTTATTGATGTGAAGAAGCAGATTGTAAAAGACCTCTGACACAAACTGATTGAAATGGAGACAGAAGAAGAACGACTGCGGTCACCACTTAACCACACGAACACGATCTCATCCTCTGAAGCCTGTTAGTTTATCTACAGACATGACCTCAGCTCATAGACTCCCTGGAGTCAGTTAGACATCAGTTCTTGTTGGTCTTAAATCAGAGTCACTGCAGGTAATAAGATCTGACACTGATGCACCTCAGACATTTGTGCCCATTGTCTAGTTTACCATTAACTAATCATTTTTAAGGTGAGTGCAACTAAACCTTATCATGTCTTAAACCTTTTACCTCCTCTACTGTTTGAAACTAATCCAGGTGTAATGTAGCAGAGTAATGGGAACGTGCGTGGTTTAACAGGAAATGAGCTTAAAATGCTTCATTTCCATATCAGACAACACTGGTAATTAACAATAAGCTGCTGTTGTATTCCACAGAGCCTTTTCTCTGGTGAAGCAGCTCAAACAAACACATCACATGCTCAGATAACACAGGAGCTCTCTCATGTTTCCATACTGCAGAATGTAAAACTGCCTCCATGACATTCATCAGTGTTTGCTCAGCGTGCACCGGCGCCGATGTACTGTACGTGTGTGTGTGTGTGTGTGTGTGTGTGTGTGTGTTATTTAGCAGTGTGTGAACCCATTAAATATAATAACTCGTGTCTGCAGTGTTTCCTGGTTTAAATAGCCCTGACATTTGGATAACACAGAGTGAGACAGAGACAGACTGACAGAGCTCTGATCAGTTTTATAGTGTCTAAAGAAAGTACAATGTCAACAACTAACATGTGCTGGCTGTTTTTTATTCAAACAATGTGAATCAAATGGATTCATGTTCTAAAAATATGCAATATAATGACGACATACTGCACCAATTTGTTATCAGTTTTCAAGCATTTTGATGAGCAGCACAGTTTATAGAAACAATACATTAGCACGGTTCATACCTTGTCCAGCTTCGCCTCGATCTCCACCACATCCGTCTCCACATCGTCGATGCCAGCCCTGCAGAGAACACAGAACCCCACAGTTAATCAGACCTGCTCTTCAGTACAGCCCGACTGAGTCCAGACCAGACTGACGGACATTTCTCAGAACAGGAACCACATTAAGCTGAAAACCGTTACAGCGACAGTCAGAACAAAATTCAAACTTTTGCTTGGATGAGATTCTTGGTTTAGTGGTAAACCACAGTGATGAGGAACAAATAACCAGACAATAGAATATTCAAGTCTGAATAGTTTGTGTCTATGACGTCTTTAATGGAGAGGAAACAAAAGGGATGAAAGCATGGCTGAAAGTAAAAGAAAGTAAGGACCGCACTGACAGTGTAAAGGCCCCCCCCAACCTAAAATCAAGCTGCAATCAGTTGCCACAGATCACAGTCTCACAGACTTGATCATTAATCCTGATGACTGGATCGACAAAGGCATCACTCTGGAAGATTAGTGGCCACAGTCGAGCGGCAAAATCAATGAATGACATCATGCAGAGACACAGACGGGTACTTAAGAATCCATGAGATGAGCTGCTAAAGTGGGCAGCAGCACATACACATACACAACAATAACAAAAATGCAATAAAATACTAGATATAGGTATTTGTTTGTATCTTTAATATTTACACTACATATGAAGATAATGGGCTCCTCAGCAGGGTGTTAGTGAGTCAGGTGGTCTGAGAGAGAGAGGCCTTTACCATCCTTCCCCTGGGGGGCTTCTTCAATTAGACACACACACACACACACACACACACACACACACACACGTTTACAGGGTCAGTTGTTCCTTGTATGTGGGCCACAGAGGGGTCTGACTATGTTAAATTGTATTTCTCATTCCTCTGACACACAAACCCAGATATACCTCACAGAGCTTTACGAAAGCACAGAAAACTTCCTCAAACAACACATGATCTTATTTTTCCAATCCTCTGGATCAGCTGAAGCTTATTGGAGACGATGCAGCCAAGACTCAGCGTCCCGCCCTGCATGTGCTGGAACATGTTGACCGTGACCCCTGAAAACTCTGGGAGGTGATGATGTCATCACACAGCCTCCGCCCTCGTCTTCAGCTCGTCAGTGGAGGAGCGCGGTGGGGGGGGGGGCACATGTAAACACTCGAGCAGCAGCACCTGCACAGCTAGTTTACTCTACCAAGCCCGTGACTCGGCCTGTTTTTGCTTTAGAGGGGAAGTACACATCGAGGGGAGGGGGGGGGGGGCGAGATGTCAGCCCGCAGCTTTAGCACCTGCTTCAGAGAACAACATTCCCAGAATTCCTTTCTGCACTCAAGCTTTTTTACAATGCTCAGAGATGTGTCTGTCCTGCGCTGGTCTTCTTCTTCTCTCATCCAGAACACACACTGTTTACACACATGACACCAGCACAGCAGGCAGGCGTGTGTGTGGTCTGCACAGAAGACTGACCTGTAGTGTTTCACAGAGAAAAACGGAGCTGGAGAACAGAGCTGACCGGAGCACAGACCTTTCATTAAGCCGTCTGAGAAATTTCTTGCACGTTGTTGTTGTAAAATGTGTGGCGTGCAGTGTCGTCCATCAAACTGGCTTACAGTACAGTTTGGTTTTTTTTATAGAAATGCAACGCTGCATGTACCAGCTTTACTCACCGACAGCATCAAGTTCTCCATGAAGTCACTACGAACCAAACGCATTCAGTGTCAAACAGCTGTTGAAGCTAGAGCATAAGCTCATTACAGGCGTGTCCTGTGTTGGGCGCCACATGCATAGACAACATTTAATATGGTAGCAGCTCTGTTTTATTGATCCACGTTTTCAGGTTCAGTGCAGCCTCCAGAAAACACAACGATGACGGTGCTTTGTGTGTTTGATTGGATGCATGTCGCCTTCGTGCGTGTTTGTCAAAGCACAGTGAGAATTATGTGGAGCTTTGAAAATCAATACACTAAGAAGGTTGTCAGCTCCTGGAAGGTTAAATATAAAAAAAGAAAATGTGGGTTTGTCCTTATTTGTCCCTTTCGATGCAGCCCAGAGTGCACAGCATCTATTAATGTGTTTCCTTTAACTAAGTGCAGCAGAGAATTACAGGATTATTAGATTATGGTTAATGCTGCAAGACACGATGGCTGCAGGAAGATAAGACGGCAGCGAGGAAGAAGATTCAAGATTTGGTCTCAATGACACTTGCTTCCATGTGTGTTTAAACACTGAAGGACCACCACCCCACCCCCCCCCCCCCCAAAAAAAAAGCAGCTCCTCTCGTGATGATGACGATGATGAAGAAGCTCAGTCCAGGGGGGGATGGGCTCATACTGGCTGCCAGTGGTAGCGTACTGTACACGCTCTGACATCACCGGAGCGGGGGATGGGGGGCTCACGTGCACAAGCTCCACGTGCACTCCCATCAGCCCCAACAACCATCCACATCAGAGCACAGAGTCTATTCTCGTCCCCCATGACGCGTGTGTACTCTAGCATGAAGCTTGCGTGGCTATCCTCTCGCATCTCTTCACACGAGAGCGAAGCACACACACACACACACACACACACACACACACACACACACACACACACACACATCCAGCCCAGAGACATATCTGAGCCCCCCATGTCTTCCAGACCCAATGTGTCACATGGCATCACATCCACATCGGCATCACTTGGAGGACCAGAGGGACGGAGGCAGAGGGAACAACGAGTCCTCTGATAGCAGACCAGCCTGGACCCAGAGACATGAGCAGAGATCTTCACTGGAAATGACATGATACATGTCTGTTAGACAGGAAGTGCCCTGAGTAAAACAAACATTTGACCAGTGGCTTCCTGTAGATGAAAGATGCTAACAAAGGGGACTGAGCCACTGTGAAGATGCTATAACTGGTTTAATGTAGTTGTCAATGCAAAGTGTGCGTGCACATGTGCTCCCTGGATCAATCTTAATGTAAGATCAGCCTCCTCTGTGCTGCTTCCTAATCTGGGCCACTGACCTGCAATGTATGAATATGTGTGGATTTGTGACAGATGTGCATTTTATTTATTTTTAGTTGTAATTTATTTTGCGTTATTTGCGAGCTGACTCAGCAGGTCAGGCTGTCCGAGCAGCAATGACCTCATTCTGTACTGACATCAGGTGGATGGAAAGCAAATCTGTACACACACACACACACACACACACACACACACACACACACACACACACACACACACACACACACACACATACAGACAGACCACACACAGACCACACACAGACAGAGACAGTCAGACAAACAGAAATAAACAACTGAATCAGATGTAGGATATGAGACACACACACACACACACACACACATTAAACACACTGACCCAGAAACCTACTAAAGACATGGTTTCATCAGAAAACTCTATGAGGACACAAACCAAAACTAAGTGTAAAATATTTCATCTGCCATATTCAGCTCCGTTCAAACCAACAGGTAATTAACTTCCTGCTGAACAAAGAGGATGAATGAGTTTTTCACTGGCAGCTGGAACATTTATCTAAAACAACATTTCATGGCTCAAAGACGACAACCATAAATAAAGCTACTTTAAAGGATCATCATGCATGTTTTACTGCAGTGATAACAGCTCAAGGCTGTCTCACATGCATGCATGCCTAATGGCCCCCGGCCCTCATGGGCTTATAAGACCCTACTGTATTATCCACGACACCACTGAGAACAGACGTGTCAGACTCGGCACAGACAGCTGCAGTGGTTGGTTCATAGGAAGATATATATTCAAATATGTCAGGCTTCTGATATGAGGTTGTATCAGTGATCAAAAAGCAGGGCTTCTTTATGGAAACACTGGATGTTTACATGACTTCAGCATCAATGTAATAAAGTGTTTTTATTTGTCACCCTTTCCATCCAAGGATGTCACAGTATGGGGTTGAAAGGTCAACCAAAGTGAAGGTGGCTGATTATACTCATTCAGGTACACACACGATCTGTTTACTCCTTGTTAATTGCTGGCAATGTTCACTGGTATTAATGTTTTTCGGGTGTTCAGAGATGGCAGGTGTGACAGTCACAAAAAACCTCCTGTATTTTTTTTCTAACCTGAGTAGAAAAAGTTAGATATTTGATTGTGTTCATGTCTGACTGTAGCATGGAAGCATGTATTGTGACTCTTTTGATTTTCAAAAGACTGTATAATCTAGCAGAGGGTCTGTGGTTGTTATGAAGCCTGTCCGGCATGTACAACACACACACACACACACACACACACACACACACACACACACACACACACA
>JBBMOC010000306.1:98176-120623 GCA_037975185.1 Centropyge bicolor
TCTTTGTCCATATTTGGAGTAACCGGAGGTAGGCTACCAAGATGGCTGCGCACTACGATTTGCTTCATTTTTGCTCTTCAGAAACCTATGGGTGACGTCACGGACACTACGTCCATATTTTATACAGTCTATGCTTCACGTTGGACAAATCCATTCTCCCATCTATGAGAGCTGTCTTACACAAGAACGAGAACAAACAAATGTAACCAAACAGAAAAATGATGATTATCAGATTTCTGTTGCTACGTTCCAAATATATCGTTGAAAAGCCCAGATCTAAAGTGTAAAACACACTCGATGCCTCACCACACAGCGATGACTCCACACTGCAGGAGCTGAAGAGACGCTATGATGCTGCGATGCCAGTGACTCAACCGGCTGTGTATCACAACCCCCACACGCCTGGAGCCCAGAGCTGAGAGAGCAGCTCCAATCAGCATGAAAGTGCATGTTGTCCTTCAGGATATTTCAGCTCTTTCCTTCCATCAAAACAGGCTTTTGACGACATAGTATCAGAAAATGGAAACATGAGTTGGTCTTCACTGGAAACAACAGTAGTCAGCTGCAAACCTGATCAATGATAAAAGCACCTGGAAAGCACCTGTTCAAACTTGTATTACCAAATACACAGGAAGTGGAAACGCTACCTCATACACCTGTCAAAAGAAAATCAAGTCATAACCACTAGTTCCCAAGTGGTTTGTAAAATGTTGATACATGACTGAAGAGAAGATAATACAGATACAAACAGATGCCAACATGGACTGGCTTACAGGTGAGCACACACACACACACACACACACACACACACACACACACACACACACATACAAAATAGATGTTGACAAATTTCAAATTTTGGGGCTTTTCTTCAGGTGAAACACTAAAATATTTTGGCTTTAATGGGTTGGATATCAGTTAAACTTTCACTATGAGATTTCAAATACTTGACATTGAAATGATGCTGTAATCTATATTGTCTATCATTGTTGTCTTGATGCTGTTTGGAAGTGACATTTGTGAGAGTACAGTACATTTATTGAAACCTTCTAGATAATGAGATTACTGTAAGAAGGAGTTCATGATTTGACTTGATTTTTTTACTTGTTCTGTGATAGGCAGGTGATCACTGGGATTGTAAACTGCAGTCTTTCTTTTTGAGGACACAGAAATCCTCCAAGCAAGAGTTTGATGTTTGTCACTCTGAATAGGTCACGGCTCAGTATGGAAACAGGTGAAGAAGTGTGACAGTACATGTTAATATTTGATTACATCCACCTTCCCACACTAACCTACAGCAGCAGAACTGAAGATACATGTCCGAGGTTGAGGCACCTATTTATGGCTCTGTGTGTGAGTGTGTGAGAGAGAGAGGAGATGCTGTCTGATCCAGCTGTGCACCAGGAGAGAGAAGCCTGCTTCCCTCCTGTTATCTTTGGCAGCAACTGACCGAGCTCCGGTGGAATAAAGCTCCTGCTGACAGCACAGTGAGAGATGCCAAAGAGGAAACGACCGCCGATTTACACATTTATACAAAGGTCCATCAGTGCTACAAACTCAGGAAGAGGCACATTATGGCTCTTTGTTGGTTTAAAGTACCTGATCATGAACATCTCACTCACACAATCTCATCAGGTCTTGGCCACAAGGTAACCTGAGCTGTGGTAAACTGATACACTCTTTACCTACATATACAGGCCTCTTCATATCGATATTTAATCTAAAGGAACCTGGTTGCTCACATGGTTTTATGTCATATATAACTTAAGGCTGACCACTTCCAATTTACCAAACACCTAGAATACCACACAATACCTATATGACTGTGAACACACACACACACACACACACACACACACAAATGGATCCAGTGATTCTGTCATCAAAATAAACACAGACTGTAATCTTGAAATCCTACAATGACCTGTCAGCACATTTTTAAACGTCTCACAGACCCAATGAATGGCTCCTCAATAATCACTCACTCACACACACATACACAAACGATCCCTTATCTTCGTGTGTGTGTGTGTGTGTGTGTGTGTGTGTGTGATGTAATGAAATGGAATCTGCTGAAGAGGCCACGTAGACGACCTGGGAATCACAGGACACAGAGCTCACAGACTGTAGGATCTAATCTACAGAGCTAGAGAGTGAATTCCATTATGTCTTGAAAATGTAAACATCCAGGCTCTGTTCACCTGATTAGGTCAGTCATTCACTCCAAAGTACATCAGTCAGAATGCCAGTGTCATTAATGAGAAGACTCTGATGGATCTGAAACATACACATTATAACATTTGATATGACTGTTTGTTAACTAATGACTGCATGGATGTGTAGTTTTGATATGATGAGAGGAAAGAGGGGGTGGGTAGAACATGGAGGGGAGCTTCAGGGACTGAGAAAGAATGAAGAGACAGGGTTACATTAACACAAGGGGTGGTCTTACGCAAGACCCCCGCACACCGAGACAGTTAGAGAAACAAAGCATGCAGGACCGGGAGACTCTGGAACGTGTATGAGTGCACGTGTGTATGTGTGCGTGTGTGTGTGTGTGTGTGTACAGTATATACACAGTGCCAGTGCTGAATTTAGAAATTGGAGTGATTTCAATGTGAATGTACACGTAACACTCTTATAATTGAGTTAGTTGCACCGAGTTTAAAAGCAGCTGTTTATCTTCAGGGTCTCAAAGTGTAGCATGCAGGTCAAAGACATCCATCAGAAACATGAACATGACACGAAACCAGTGCATCATATTTGAATTATCCCAGTCCAATACTCTCACTTTCAAAAGCCTACATTTAATTCACCACGACATCAAACTAAAAAGCAGCTGTCAGGTTAGGATTGACGGCTTGCATCATTATGCTCTGTAAAGCCACCACATAAAAACCCCTGTCCGGTTGAGGAGGAGTGGAGGTTTCAGCTCCGGATCAACCCTCGCTCTGTTGGACCTGGGGGACAGATAAAATGATCTGCCTTATCTGCAAACACAGCTCAACAGATTTACTGTGAATTTCCCCACTGTGGGACGAATAAAGGCTTATCTTATCTTATCTTATCTTATCTTAAGTGTCATGAGACCAATCATATGACCAGTCTGTGTGTTTGTCCTGTGCGGCCCTCAATCACATGCTGCCTCCTTAAAGTGAGAACGAAAGAACCGCTCAAATCTTAGTGACTAAAAAAAACTAAGAGATGAATAAATTTTTTGTTGTTGACTGTGAAGTAGACCTGCTGTGCACTCAATAAAAAAGGTTACACATGCATTAACTGGAATGAATTACTTGGACTTTGCCTAGAATCAGAATTAACACAATCTTTTCCAGGAACCTTTCTTTGAAATTACAGTGCAATATCAGTTTCTTTCTAGGAAATCACAAGGAAACTAAAGTATTTGCTAACAGAGGCAATATTGTTATACAAGACATCTGAAATGCATCTAAACCTAAATGCATGGAAGATGACTGAAAATCCTGAATCACGGCACATCGTGTCATCTCTGTTCACTGTGTGATCCTGTTGTTCACACGCTCAGCTGACTGTAGTATCAGCTGCATTTCTGAGTCAAACTCTTACAAGAGCAACAAAGCTGAAAGAAAAAGGTGCGGACGCAACGCTGGCCTTGAGGGAAAAATGCATTCTGCTCTTCTATAATTAGATTTTTAGAGACATGTGAGGCTGTAAATATGATCGATTCTGGCACTTTGGTCAGATGAACTGAAGAAGTTAGGACACTGCACAAAGACCATTGTTACAGTCCATGTTTGCAGAGTCATGAAATTCAAATGAACCAGGCTCCCTCTACTATTTGATGCAAATAGTTTGACAACTGTGGCGACAAGATGTGTGAAAATGGAGCCTCGTTCTGATGCGTTTTATTGCTCTCTTGTCCAAAGTCCACTGCAAGTTTCAGTGACCATGAAACCTTTAGTTCTGCTTGTTTCATGTACAGTTCAGCCTTAATCTCCCGTCTCTACGGCCAGAATCTCTCACAGAAGCTCCCTGTCCAGCCAGCTACATCTGTCTACTCCACAGCGACATGTGCACACACACGGACAACACACACTGTAACTCCCACCATGATTCTACGCACCCACACCAAAGCAATGGTATACTGAGCACAGTCATCCTTCCTTCCTGCTGCAAGACATATTGTCCATTATCGACCGGTGACTTTTGCTTCAGCTGTTCAGATTTTTCCACTTGTATGCAATGGGCAATCCATCCAACAAATGGAAGGAAGCCTGCATGTGAGAGAGTGCACGTGTGTGTGTGTGTGTGTGTGTGTGTGTGTGTGTGTGTGTGTGTGTGCGCGACTTTGTGGGGGCGGGAATGATGGGTCCCAAGAAAGAGCGGGACTGCTGACATGGCAGAAGGGAATGTTTTCATTTGGTTCCATGGAATTCCACAGAGATGTGGGCCGAGGACGCAGGCTGAATAATGGAAGGACGGGGATTGTGAAAAGGGATTCCATCAGTTTTTGAGAGAGCAATCAGTGTTCCTGTCCCTCTTCACGTCTCTATAGGAGATGGCTTGTCGATCACTTTGAGCACTGCAGGGGTGTTTGGATTCAGTGAGGATCAGGGCTGGGGGGCTGCCAGACTCACAGTGAGCCTGTGTCAACAACCTGCGAGGGAAGCATCAGTGATGGATGTCTACACACCACAGCTTAGATTACAGAGGAACAACTGAGGAAATGAAATGAATCAAAGACAGCTTAAACAAATGGACGTTAACTGAAGACACCGGAAGCTGGTGTCACTGGTCCAAACTTCTGACGCAATCCTGCTCCTTCCTCCGCACAGCATCACACAGCGCCTGCAGCAACAGGAGCGTGGGTGAAGGAGGAGAGAGAGAGAAGGTCGCAGAAGGTACACGAGTAAACAGGAAGAAGAAACAACGAGCTGAAAATAATAATTAGATTTAAAGGCAAAGGACAGTCCAGAAAACTGAGAGCGCAGAAACAAAACAAAAGGCAGAGAAAGTCGCGGCAAATCTGAACCAGCTGCTCAACCGGATCCCAGATGTGAGAGAGTGAGAGTCAACACACACACACACACACACACACACACACACACACACACACACACACACACACACACACACACACACACACACCATCTCTCCTCGTTTGAAACTCACTCGTCACCTCGGGGAAGCTGTGTCCGAGCAGCGCCGTCATTTGACAGGACAGCTGTCCACGTCCTCTGCTGGCCTCTGTCCTTGCTCCTGCTGCAGTAATTTGCAGAGTGTTACCAGCAGCGAGTGTGTTTTCATTCATGCTTTGCTGCCAGGATGTGTGTCCAGCCCACAACATAACCTGTGACACATTCGGTGTATTAATGCATGAAATACTAGGTTCAACAACACAGGACACAGTACAGATGAGACCATTAACTCTTCCTCTGTCCTCAGTCTTCACCCTGCTCCACGTCAGTCCGTCCATCCGTCTCCATGCTCCGTCTCTCCGTCCATCAGTTATCTCCCCCATCCCGTCAGCCATCTCTCATCCATCCAACCATGCTCATGTCTCTTCCTGCATCCACTCAGAGAGCAGACAGACAGACAGACTCAGGTAATCTGCTGAAGCCCAGCCGGCCTCGCTGCCGCAGCCCTGACAGTGATTCATCCTCATCCCACATCTGCATCACCAACAACAGGCGGAAGGAGAGAGGAGCGTGGAGGAGGAGAGGAGGAGGAGGGACAGGGGTGAGAGCAGGACAGAATACCTGCAGGATAGATGTCGAGAGAAGCAGAAAGCAAGACAAATGTGCTCGACAGTGAAAGAGAGAAGCTCTGAGAGTGAGAGTAAGAGGGATGATGGATGTTGACCTCGTCCTTTCTCTGCCTGCTGGTTAAAGCCGCTGGGTCGTTTCTGAGGCGAGCAGGGCCACATAATTCCCACATTGTGTGCGGATGACAAACATCGACTTGTGGCCAAATGTCTCTTTTTACAGGAACACGACTGTTAGTCATAGCAGCGTCAGAGGAGGGATTTCTTTGACCAACAATGAGCTTGACCGATAAACAGATAAACAAGTGAAGAATGTGTGTGTGTGTGTGTGTGATAGACAATCCGGTGGAACTGGCTTGTCCTGACACATTTCTAGGTTTTGACATGAGTCACAGGATGTAAACATGGAGGGCTGCAGTTGATATTTCGTTTGGTTTTAAATGGTTTACCCTGACCGAGAAATGCTCGGGGATGAGAAATCATTTACTGATCCTCCAACTCTGCTGTATAAAGAGCTGCAAAATTGTGTATGAAAAATTCCAAACAAACAAAAAGCCACCATGAAGTTGAAAGTTCTGTTTCTGCAGACAAAGGCCTAATTGTTCTGAGACCTGGTTTTTAAGGCTTTAAGCCTTTTGGCGACACCATGTATTCCGCAAAGACCTTGGGATTCTACAGTGTGAGAAAGCATCCGCTGAATGACCCTTTCACCCACAACACAACCATATAAATGTCACACTACAGCACCATATGCTGCATACCATCAGCCTTTAACACGAGTACTGCATGTACAAACACACACATGCTGCTATATGTTCAACAGCTATCTGCATGTGTGAGGGTTTATCCATGCCTCAATGTGTTGCCATCAGCAGTGAAGTCAGGCCACATTCCACATGTTACACGCCGGCTGGTCCTGCTTGTTTCCCCCAGTTTAACGACTTCCTGGAGGGTGAACTCTCCACGGCAAGTTTTGGGATCCGCAGTTCAGACATGGCTTCCATTTTGAGCGCTTAAACTCTGCACAGCTAAAAAGTTTGTCAGTTAATCATCATGATACTATATATAGTATATAACTGCCATAACATGCCAAACCAGCAAATGGGGTTTTGAAAGCGGAAAAGTCTTGAAATCTGCACTTCAGTGGAGACAAAAGAAGTGTTCAAGCTGGGCAGGACACCCGGGGATAGACAAACATTTCTCGGTAAGAAAATACGATGCGACGCCAAGATGAAGAAAGCAGCCCAGGAACGAGACGCAAGCAATTTACTTAATAGTTTTGATTCGAGTTTCAACAGGCCTTGGCAGGGTTTTTAAAAAACTCCCCACCAAATCCTGATCTCAGCGGGGACGAATGACTGCAGTGAGAAGGTTCAGTTTGTGCCACATTTTTCACTCTTGTAACTCATGACAGGAGTCAGCTTTGTTCTGAGAAATGCTGGTCAAAGTTGGGTCCGCCACATCTGCCACAAACCTGAGCGACCTTGTAGTAGAGCTGTACTCCTGTGTTTTATGATCATCTCAAAATAATACCCAAAATCCTTTTCACATTGTCTCATGAGCCTGATCCGAGCTGGAACGACTGGCGAGCGATGTCAGGCATTAACCCTGAAGCTTTCCTTTCACATGCTGCTGCTGCCAATGGGAATGTCTTTACTGAGGAATTTATTACCTCAATTAGGAGGTTTTAATTAAATGCCTATTACCCTTTAGTCTACCTAAACATCCATCAGTGCTCTATAATTGGAAAACTGAGCACAGACACAGAGGCATTACAGTACAGACCATTAAATGTCCGTTTATTAAACTTCTGCTCCGAAACGTAACTGTTCATATATTAGCAAATATAATTAGGCAACATGGCAACATGGCTCTGTCAGACAGATGCTGCCTCTTTATTCCCATGTGTGGTTCATGGATCAACTGGTCGACATGCTGCCTTGTTTTCCAGCATATGTACCTTTAGTTTCAGTCCTTTATCATTCACTCTGTCATAGATTATGGGAAATGACTTCCTCTCTAGATCTTGAAAATGGATGTAATCTATGTTCGATTATAGTATCATATGTACACGTTATCTGGAGTCAATAATGAAGGTGAAAACTTTTTCACTCGTAACACTGGTGCGACACTGTGATGATGTGGTTGCATTGTTATATTTGCTAAATGTGTATTTTGATTGTTGTAAATATGTACCATGGGCCAACAGCAAGAAATCTGCTGCAGTTGATAAGTAGTCCGCATCAAAGCATTGAATATTTGCTTTGAGTATTTGTACATACATGGTCAATCTACAACAAACACCTTTGCAGCTCCTCTATTTAAATCATGCAAAAGCAGAGCAAATTGTAAAACTGCATAGAGGTTCAAGCATCCTGTGAAACATGACATCAACAATGAGGACAGGTCTTAAAATAACCCAGGCTGGAAAGGTTAAAGGTCAAATTGATGCTATGGATAGAACTATAAAGCCATGGCGAACGTCACCTGAACTGGCAACATATGACTCTTCCCAACAAGCTCAGAAATCCTCTGTGCAGCAGATCGAAGGCTCGCAGGTCCGTCAAACTGCAATCAGACAAACTGTGTCAGACCAGTTTCTGTAATTCTACATCCTGCTGAATGGGAAGGGAAACTGCACTGAGGTTCTCAGGGTAAGAGGCTGATAGTGTGTGAGCTTTAATAGGGTGTGTAGGCTATCCAGCTGATTGAATCAGAGAGTGTGGTTACTGATAATCCTATTTCATATATGGGTCCCACTCTAAGTCCTCCGGCAACACGTGCAGCAGAGCGGCAGAAAATCTGCTGCACCGTGGACTCAGTGGAAGTGTCCACGTGCTGGACTGATGTTCTCTCATGAACACGTCAAACCCCTGTACGCACTGACCAGCAGGCACAGACAGGAATATGAAAATATGATTATCCTACATGCCAGCCAGCAGGCACACATGTACGCTATATGCATGCACGTGTAACATAAACAGACCAGATTAAGATGGTGAAAACTGGATATAGGCTCCAATGACTGCACTCATAACCATCACCAGACAACAGGACCCGGTCAGCACACATGAATAAAAAAAGATATGTATCAGAGCCACCAGATAGAAGAGCATGAAACAAATAGAAGCCCTGACTATTTAAATTTTAAGGGTAAAGCTGGTAGAAGAATTCTGATGGTGACTCTCACATGTAATGTCACATATTCAGTGTGAGCAAGCAGAACATCCAATAATGAAAGATATCACATACAACAAATAAAATCATAATATCAGAATATTTTAACCTTTAAGAGAACACGGTAAAGTCAAATACTGTAGCTGGGCGAGTTGAATAACTTCCTGCTGATTTCTTCCAAGCTTGTTTCATCCAAGCTCCAAAAACAAGGAAAAAATGGCCATGATTTTTTTAAAAGCACAATTGTTAAAAAATGGTAGTGGGTGGAGGGGTTTGAATAAAACAGAAATCCCTGTTAAGCCTTCTTGATGTGTGGTCTCATTCAATCCAGCATGAGTGACAAGAGGACGACGTCTGTTCTAATGTGATGTTTCAGATTCAGGAAGAGCTCCAAGATTTCCTCTTCACTCCACATGTGGGTTATTGTCGTTCCTTTGACATGTGAATTGGGCTCCTGTCTGGATGATCACTGAGGATTATGCCATCAGATCCTGCTTATTGGTAAATTCTTAATCTCATGTGAGAGGTATGCAGACAAACAAGCAGATCTGTAGAGACAGAAGCAAACAGTAGCCACACATCATGCTGTGAGTCTGTCGAACCCTCTCAGCTACTTCATGAAAATATGACTGCTTTCAAAATGTTCTGCAGCTACTGTGCTCAGCCATCTTTCTGCCTTTTCCTCATGTGAACCTCTTTAGGTCATTTCTGACGCCACATGGCTCCAATTTACCGAAGCTCATTTTATCTGACATCATCAATTCAACGCACACACACACGCTTGCAAAACAAGGGCGGGGCTGGCCTCTTTGGAAAGACTGGTCCACCGTCTTTCAACGGCCAACTGGCTTTGTTGAAGAGAGAAAGAGCTCCACAGATCTTTATATGAGAAGGGCAGACAACACACAGACGCTGGAGAGCCAACAGGAGAAAATCTAATAAGGCCTGTCCTCCTGCCCACTAACACCACATCTCCACTGCCTTTGAACTAACCACAATTTTCCATGCTCCCGACATGAAAGACGTGTTTTCCTGCAGTCAACAATCGGAGCTGTTCCAGCGAGGCCTCTACCTTTACACACGGAGGGAACTGAAATATTTATGTGAACTGATGGGGGGGATGTCAGATACCTCTATGAGCCCTGGTGCTCTCCACTGTCCTTCTGCGACACTTGTAGGTTCCCAGAGTTTAAAAGGTCAGTTGGTGGTTAAACGGTTGCTTCCCCGGGGAAGAGGACGGCAGTGACTGATCTCGTCAGCGACATCATTAGGGTTTTAAAAACTCTTCTCTGAATCACTGTTGCCCTGGATCGACTGCAGCCGAACCTTTCAGAGCTTTCATCTCATAATACAAGAGGGTGTTATTAGCGAGGCTTGATGTAATTAAAACTACAGCAACGATGTAACACGAGCAAGGAGATTTACAAGTGTGCCGCTGTGTCAATTACCAACTACTGAATACTGCATGTTGAAATTTAGAGCACTAAATAATGTTGAAAACCATCCGTCTCACTTCCTGTGGTCTGAAGCTTTGAAATGTTCTGTCGTCATTCTCAAGTTTTTAATACTGAAAATCTATCTTCATTTTGCTACAGATATAAAAGACCAGACTGCCAGATGTGTCCTGTTATGTACTGTATTTTATTATATTATATATGCTATACACACTACATATGCATCTCACAGTGGTGAAAATAATCTGGCTTGAAGTCCCATGAGAAATTTTTACATTACATTTACATTACATTACTCTTTTTTTTTTTTACATTATTTTCAGTTCTGCTCAGATTAAAAATGACTTCTGTTGATCTATCAGACCCACCTTAGAGATATTAAACCTACATAAATACACCCTCCCCATATGTGGGACTAAGTGGAGCATGAAAAAACTGATTGACCTTCCTATTACTTCAAAGGACAACCTTTGGCTCTGAGGAGAAAATCCCTGAAGATAAGGGACAAATGCAGAGATTTGCTGTTTTCTGCTTTTTGCCAGTAAACACTGTTGGAAGTTCTGGGACTGTGCCGATTAGCCAAGACACAATTCTCAAGCAATTTGGTTAAAGTCGTCTTTAGCCTAACAAAAAGCAGGACTGATAAAAGCTTTGGACTGGATGGAGAAGCTCCATATATGGAGGGTAAGAGGATAGAGGTTCTCTGTCAGAGCACATCTCCTGCCTACGTGGGTGCATTAGGGAGAGTGGTTGGGAATGAGTGTCTTGACATTAGCAAGTTAATGTGAGTGGTCTGGAATCTTTCTAAACGTTTGGCCAAGGACTGGATGCTGCAGAGAGGATCTATTTCTGGTGGAGTTCATGAGGTCGAGGTGGCTCTGAGAGAGGTTTTCTCCAAAATAACTTGGAGACAAGCAGACAAGGACACAGGGTGTATTGTTGAAACCTGGCACGTCATCCGTCCAGGCTCCGGTCTGGGACACTTTCCGGGCATCGCTGCATTAGCAAACACGCACTACATCAATGTCAGCCCAATCCGGCAACAGGTCATCTTATTCAGCACTTTAATGCATTTTCTTTTCTACTGTAAAATCATCACAACCATTTCAAGGTCAGTGTGTACTGTTCCATTTACCCTGCAGCACAGCTGGGCTCTCTCCGCCGGCACGCACCGCCAGCAGCTGTGAGCACGCGTCTGTGGTGACAGGGTCCCCGACCGAGCCAGAGGGACAGGTAGTCGCCACTCGTGCCAAAGCGGCCGGTCAACCTTGGCACGCCGCTCTCCCTCCTCCGGCGAGAGCGAGCAGCGTGGTGCATATTTACATATTTCACAGGCTGCTGAGTGACAGGAATTCATTATCTCTGAGGAGCAAAAGGAGGATTATAGGTGATGACCACGCAGGTAGGGAATCGAAATCCAGACTGAAACCAGGGCACCAGACTAATATCTGGACCATCAGAAAACACTGTCATCTGCCTGTCATATAAAATCATATATAAGAGAAGACTCTTTACATAGCAAATCCAGTTCACTAATGAGAACCATTAACTGAACACGTTCCTTTATCTCAGATTATAGATCGAGTCTCTCTCTCTGGAAAAGTACGACGACTCCAGTTCTTCGAGGCTCGATCACTTTAACTTTGGGCCTGAACACGACCAAGTGGGACTGTAAAAAGCAGCACAGGCAACATAACAGCACGACATCTTGTATTTATGAGGAACAGAAGGTGCAGAGGAAGAGAATGAAAAAATAACAAACAACAGGTTGGGACTTCACGTCTGCTATTCCTGCGAATAACCAACAGCAAGAACATGACATCATCAGAATGGACTTTTGAAGAGTCAACAATGCTGCGCACATTTTGATCAGATATAAAAGATTGACAGGAAGAGATCAGCCGAATATATCCTGTCAATCCTGTCCAGTCCTGTGGGAAATTATGGTCTACAGATGAACAGTCAGCATGACCACTGTTTTTGGTTTAGCTGAACGTTTGATGCCAGAAATTTGTAGTTGCCGACAATAAAACATCTTAAACAAGCTTCCAGTTTTTCTGTGGTTCTTGCCTTTTGTATTTTGTATCATATAAGACCCTTTTAAGTCATGCAAGACAATTTCAGAATGACATCCCTGCGTCCACTCTCTGTCTCCGGCTGTCACTTCCTGTGTGTGGTTGACTGATTCACTCGACCTGTCTGGACGGCCCGGTGCTGTTTACCGTCTGCAGGTGGGATAAAGAGACGAAGACGAGCGACAGAGAGAGGCAGACAGGTGCGGTCGCTTCTACCGGAACTCACTGAATTATCCAGTATTTTCATTCTGTTATTAGTTCACATATGACGCAGATGGATTAATGCAGCTGAGACACGCCTGCACTGAGCTCACACATCATGGCAAAGTCAGGGTTTCAACACGGCACATCACCAACTCCACCAACAGCCACAGTCACTTACAACAACAACACTCAACTCTTATGAATCTCATTAGCCTCATTATGACTTCTACTGCTCGTGAAAGGTGTGACAACAGAAAAGAAATGGACGGACTGAGACTGCTTATTGAGCTGAAAACAGTCAGCAGAGGCTTCTGGACGAACAGTTAAACTCTTCTCTGTTTGGAGGATTTAAAGTGTTGACGGTGCGTTTTCAGACCATCCTCTCTCCTCCTCCAGTCCTACATGTTCCGTCCTCTTTTCTCAGACGTCTCATTTATCTCACTTACAGCCGCTGTTGCTAGGCAACAGCTCACACCTACATATGCAGATTAATACTTATATCATAACAATACAGTCAATGAAAGGACTAAATATAAGTTATATGAGGATCATGTAACACTTCCCTCTCGGACTACTCGGAGGCTGTAAGGTGATTTAGAGAAATTAAATGTTACACAATCACAGTAATGTGTGTACTGTGCAATGCACTACACCAAGCACTTCTACTATCAAGAAATCATGTTCAAGTCGAGTCAAGTGTTCAGTCGATTGGTTTAGGTTTATAATAATGACCTTGTCCGACCACAGATCTGTTCTGCCGTCAAAATGAAACCACAAGCATGAGAACGTTGGCGAACGCTCGGCGTCTCCAAACCAGAAACTGGCCCAGTGCGAAGCACCTCCAGGGAATCAGATTACAACCATTCAGGACTGACGACTCGTGTATGGCAGGTGCACTCGCTTCCTCTGGGGTTTTGTTTTAGAATGAATGAAGGCGGCAGGTGAGTGGCGAACAAAAGGCAGGAAAAAGGAGTTCAGTATACAGGAGGAGGCTGAACACAAAGACGAGTTATAGATGCTCAGGCATACCTTACAAATTCTTTCATGCTCACTCAATCATGCATACACACATACAGGAGCGGTACAAGTCAGGACTTGAGGAGTGAGAGGGTGTGTGTGTGAGCTGTGTGAGCACGATGTGTGGGAAGACAGACAGGACCGGCTCTCTTCTCTTTCTCCACAATGACACAACAAGGAAGAGAGGAGAAAAGTGGGACACCAGTCGCTCCAGTATAATGGGGAATTCTGCAATGACTGTGTGTCATTAAATGTGTCTCCATTTGTTTTCTGACCTGCCACCATTTGTTTATACCTGACAGAGGACGTGGCTGTTAACTGTGAATATGGTCTTATCATGATTTGAAACTCCCTCAGGACGTTGCCTTTATGATGCTTCACAATACCCTGAGAATTACTGTCACTGTCTTTACCACCATCATTTACCTCTTTCTTTATCAATGGTTGAATTTGCTATTTGGTCAATGGCTGCTTTATTATTAGTAGTTCACCTTCTGGATATGTGTCATTGTATCACAAGGTAAAACCATGCCATGCACTGTGTCCAGGCCGTCAAAAACCAAACCTTAGACGTGCACACACAGATAGAAGTTCAGAAACCTGGATAATATCTTGCATATAGATCTTATAATCCAAACACAATCCAATAAACTAGCATGCATGTAAATGTACTCAGTTGTAACATATGATGAGTATTCTCCGTTTGAGGGTAGTTTTTACAGCAGTACTACAGCACAGGATGTAAAGGACAGTGACTATCATTATAATTATTATTTTTTCATCACCATCATCATCACGACCATTTGGATTACACAACATCATAATTTCCCTACTGCTTGTAAACTCAAGGAAACATCAGCTTCCTTTGTCAGTGGTGGAATTTTCCAAATAACAATCTTCATAAGAGCATGGGAAAGTGAACCGGGCAGAAAAAGGGGGGAAACGTCTGAATGTGTGTTCTTCTCTGTCTCTTCCTGCGACCTTCTGTCCCGGCCATCCGTCACCGAGGTGGGATTCAAACTGCAAACTGAACGCCTCTCATTCCACTGTCTGCTCGCTCAACTCCAATCACAAACTCCATACAGCTCCCTGGTGGTCTAGTGGTTAGGATTCGGCGCTCTCACCGCCGCGGCCCGGGTTCGATTCCCGGTCAGGGAACGCTCTCTTTACTGACATAACTATGCTGCATTACCTACCTCATATTCTCATTGCTGCTGTTTTGTTATTTGATGTTGTCACTTTATCTTCACTAAGCCACTTTAGGTTCCACTTGTACTTTTTAAAAAAAATATAATTTCTTATAGTTTTTTATTTTGTATACTTTATACTTCTATCTGATTGTATGCTTGTGCTGCTGTAACACCCGAATTTCCCCTATGGGGGATCAATAAAGAATGATCTTATCTTATCTTATCTTATGTCAGTCACGCAGCCTCCAACAAACAAGAAAAGTTGTGTCTGAGAGAGAGAGAGAGGACGATGGAGAGGGAAGGAACAAACAGGGAACAAAGAGCCAACAGGCAACAGATGTCGACGAGGAAAAACAGAGAGATGCAGAAAAAACTGTGTTTAAGAACAGAGTAAACTAACATTCTGCTCCTTCTCAGCAAAACACTGAAGAAATGTCACGACCAGCCCAACATCCCATAATTAACAGGGGATCCCTGGCCTACATGCTGTTAGGATCTCCTCTGCTAGTTTCCCAGCGGCCGGCACAGGAGTGCAGCCAGACTGGCACGTGGAGCGAGTGTGGCTCCAAGCCTCCAGCAGGCAGGCAGGCGAGGGCCCCAACAGCTGGATCTGTGCCCGGGATACGAGCTCCGTCCCTGCAGAGAGAGAGGGAGAGGGTGTGCTCTGCTCCCTGATGCCTCTTTGCCAGCCAGGCCCAAGCTGCAGCTGCTGCCACTGCTGCTGCTGCTGCTGCTGCTGCAAGGGCATCTCCTCTCCGTCTCCAAGCACAGACCCACGCTGGGAGACTGCAGGGCCGCCTCAACGTGCAAATGAACAGGCTGCACCCAAACCTGTGTGCCTGCCATGCTGCAACACTCACACACACACACAGCAGGATCCACTCACACACTCTCACTTACTAAACAGACACATTACAGGAGCACCCTTGTCTCATTCAGAGCATATCAGGGGGTTGATGAGAGCACTGAAAAATCCTGATTCTAATTTTCACACTCAAGCAAAATGGATCCTCACTGTGCGTAGCAGTGAGTGTCCCTCCTCTCATATGCACTGAGCCAACGTCACAACCCACATTCCAAAAAAAAAAAAAATCATATATGAGCCACATGTCTTCAAATTCATCATTAAGCAAACATGACATTAAAAAAATCAGATTGAAGATTTGATCAGAAATGGAAGAAAATGATCAGACAGCTCATCTTGGATCTTTCACCCTGTTGATGCCACAGATTCTGCATGAGCCAGAAAAAAAAAACACCATGCGTAAAAGAAGGTGTGCCATTTTTTTTTTTGCGCAGCCTTACCTGAATCGGGGTGAATCTTTTATACATTCTTCAAAGTCCACCGTCATTTTTGCGTGTATTCTCGTGTATTCCCACCTCAGTCTGACACTGTCATTGCCCGCGGCGGGCTGTCGTTTGAACCGTGCGGATGCTGACTGGTGGCTCCTGACGCTCCGTCTGTCGCCCCTCTCCCGGCGGCACCGTGACACCGAATGCGAGCTCGGCGCGCGGCGGGCGGATCACTACGACGCTGCAGCCGCTGCCGAGCCAGGCGGGAGGCGTAGCTGCACCGTGGAGAGCCGGAGAGGGGGAGGAGGAGAGCGCCGACTAGCTGCGACCTGCTGAAACACATGTGGAGGAATCATGGGAGGATGAGTGTGAGGAGGTTAAAATAACCATATGATGTTTATGTCTGAGGTCATTAATAATGTATTTACTTATAATCAAATCAAACACTACTAGAATAAAAGCTTACTGTTTTAATTTTGCCACCTTCATTTAATCTAATATAAAATATGCCCAATGAAGCCACAGGTTGACATTATAGGATAAATACAAATCAATTAAAATAGAACTTCAGCATAAGAAAGCATATTGGCTGATTTCTTTTTTAAAACTTAAATCTCAGATTTTTGACAGTATATTGTGCAATAATAAACAGAAATTAAATTCAACAATCAGCCTAAGATTTTTTTAATAGAATAATATTAATGTCAGAGGTGATCTTGAAGCGTCTTTTTCCCACTGACTCATCTCTCACACAGTCTCTGCTCTCAATGATTTCTAAGGGAGATGTTTCAGGGTCGTGGATGACGGCACACCCCCCCATGATTTGAATTATGACGTCATCAGAAAGGGACGTCCAGGACTACAGCGTTAAACCGTTAAAGAAGTCCTGACTCAGAGACGAAGAAGAAAACCTGAAACTACACTTTCATTAACATGTATGAGTGTGACATGTTGAACAGGCAGCATGTGGACAGACCTGCTGCCAAAGATGGCCGGAAGCGGGATGTCCGTGTGTAGTTTACCTTGTGTTACATGCTGAATATCACAGTGTGTCTCTCACAGCGTTTTTATGTTGGTTGTTTTATTGCGTTAATACTAAGAACATAATACTGACAACAGTTACAGACTAACCTGCTCTCGTTGAGACGCTGGCATCTCTAACGCACTTCCGGACTACAAATCAAACTGTGCGTCTACCCGGAAGTGCGATTCCAGGCGGCGCTCTGGGTACTTTGTTGCCTCTGCTGTGGTCTGTCGCGTCCTCAAACACGAGTGCTTCACCGCAGGTTTTAAAAAGTCGTCTCTCACTGACCCAGTGTTACAGATTAAAACTGCAATCACACACTGTTTGTGTCACATTTGTACGAGTGAAATGGCTTTTTAGATGTAGCAGAGATGCACAACAAGGCTCGTTATCTCATCTTTTTTGAGTACATTGGGACAAATTACAGGTAGGTTATGCTGCATTATAACTGTCACTGGTCACTGGTGTTATTACTCATTCATTGTTTGATCATTACTCCTGCAGTGGTGCAGTCAAAGTGCCTCAACACCAGCTGATTAAAAAGGGGGTCCAGGATCACTTGGAGGTCAGTCTTACTTGAAATCATACTGTTTTATCCTCCTATACATATTTCCCCTTTCCTTCCAACATCAGAAACTAAGTTATTCCCTAAGGTATTATTTGCCTTTTGTTGTAAAGTTGCTTAAGATTGGTTCATGATGAATTCCACTCATCATATAACAACACATAATTTAAGTTTGTGCTCTATTATTTTGTCTACCCCATTATTCTGTAAATATGCAAACTTCAAAAGTAATTCTTTCAGACTTTTTTTGCAGTACAACCCTCAGTTTTTAATTTCTGATCTTCTCGCTGTCTGTGTGCAGGATGCAATAAGGAGGCTGAAGCTGCTAAACCCGGTGTCTCTGTCCGTCTCCAGCAGGACAGACACAGGTGTCCATGCTCTCTGTAACTCAGCTCACTTTGACCTCCAACGCACGAACAATAAGCTGCCTTTTAATGAAGATGTTCTTGTTGAGGCCCTTAACTTTCACCTGAGACCAGAGCAGATCAGGTGAGTCTCCTCAGATGATGTGAAATGTCGAACGTTCCACGATGAAATTTGAACAATATCAGTAATAAAACTGTGACACCAGGAGGGAATAATTATAAGTAAATCATTCATCAGAATTGACAATCATCTGGACAACTAGCTGATCTAAAGACATATGGCCAGAAATGGCCTTTCTTAATGCCTGGTTCAGACTAAACTACACCTGTCCAATCCGACAGGTGTAGGGTGAGACAGTCGATAGTTTCATCCCTTGAAGTGAACCATACATGATGACACCTCATGACATCCTAAATAAAATTTGATATTTAGAATTTTCCCTATGGGGGATCAATAAGGAATTATCAATAAATTTTTTAGAATTTTCTTGCCTTCCATGAGTTGAACAATGTGTTCCAGATTTTGACCAATAGGAGCAGAGAACGCTCTTCAGCTGCCAACATGGTGTAACAAAAGAGGAGTGGTGTCGATGCTGCGAGAGGGAGCAGTGAACGAGAGGAAAGGTCACTATCGCCTGTCATTTCAAACTTCAAAACACACAAAATATCTTTGAATCTGTTCTTATATTTATACAAAAATGTAAGCACTACCTGAGGACAAACAGTAGTAGATATATGCAGATATAACTATGCTTAATATTTACTGATACAGTCAGCATATACTGATCTTAGTTCACCTGTTGAGCAGGTAAAATCCTGGTTGGTCGTGTCTCATCTTCTCCTTTTTTTCCTTTGCTTTTCTTCACCTCCTCTTTTTAATCCCTCCATTGTACACCAGTGCATTATTCAAAGATATAGTCACTTTCTTACAAATATTTCATTCATCATTTCTTTCATAATTTTATACTGCTGTGATACTTTGTAATATTCATCAGCTCTTCTATCTATGAGGAAGAGAAAAGGACGAGGCAGCACAGAGGAGACAGACAGAGGTGAGGGATGAAGAGAGTCGGTCAGGAGAGACCCAGTCGGACCAAACAGATATTGACACAGTGTGGATTAAGACAGAGGTGTGAGGGTGTGAAGCAGAACGAGCCGTTTGGGAGACGTGAGCGAGAGAAGAGAGGAGGGAGGGAAGGAAAGCTCCCAGCATCTCGTTAATCCCTAAACCTGCAGAGAGAAGGTTAGAGAGGATTATCCCTGCTCTGCTTTTTGGTCTGCAGCATCCATTAATACACACACACACACACACACACACACACACACACACACACACACACGGATACACCAGCTAAATGGAAATTACCGTCTTGATTAGTATGTGAAACCTGCTGAGAAATGCACAGCACAAACACACAGTGTTCTCGGCAGCATTATGTGTTATGAAGACGCCTCATGAAACAGAATTATTTATGGGCTCTGAACGTCCTTATATCCACAGTGCCAAAAATATTCAACCTGCAGTAACGTTCAGACACACGCCCCATGCTCACATTGGATAGAAGTTTTCCTTCTTGATCTGTCATGAAAACACACTGTCAGATCTGGCACCCACCAGCCGTCTCCTCACATCTTTCTTGAAGGAACGAAGTAACCAAAAGGAGTTTTTGTTACAGCAACAATCAGAGTGTGGCTCCTGGCTCGTAGCTTTGGTCTGCTGCCTCCTGATGTAGACTGCCAAATCAAGTTTTAAACACAGACTGCACGCTGTAAAAAATATCCCTCCGCCTGTTGTGAAAAAGGCCCTCAATTAACTTCAAATGAAAGGCCCTTTTTCACAAGGGGAAACTGCTGAGTAGTAAAACGGTGCCATGCCAAACAATGCCCAGGTTCCCAAATGTGTGAGGCCATGCTTTGTACACTGCTTATGAAAATTTTATGTGTGTGTGTGTGTGTGTGTGTGTGTGTGTGTGTGTGGTTTAGAGGCCAGGCAAAGGTTGTCACTTCATCGAAGCAGGCGCTAAAGGCAGACGCAAGGGTTTCCTCTGCCACGTGTCACACCCAATCTCCTCCCCTGGAAACGTAACCTAGTTTCTCTGACTGTGCGCTGGCACACACACATACATGCACACACACACACACACACACACAGATGCACACACACTGCTGTGTACAAAACAAGCTGCATGTGCACATACAGAGATATGCTCATTGTTCTCATAGCTCTCTATGGTCATACATGTCGTCATGACCATGCCACTCGTCACCTCCTGTTTTCTCTAACACACAACACACACACATGCATGAATGAATCACACTCTTTGTACAGGCGTGTGTGGACAAACACCACAGGGTGCTGGTGCGGTCTGTGCAGTGACAATCACATGGGCACAGCCGGCTGCGGCTCTTTGTTCTCTCCGTTTACAGATGGAAGCGTTGCAGACCCCCCATGTGTCGCTGTGTTATTATTGTCCATCTCTGTCTGATTGAAGAGAGATTTCACTGTCTGTATCAGCTGTGAACGTAGAACGAATGATCATGAAATCAGCTGTTGAGAGAGTTTTTTGTTGCGTTGCTCTGTTGTAATTTATAAAAAAAAAAGCCAGCTAAGACAACTGAAACTCTCATTCCATCACTTACACTCACATTCTTTGTGATTCTTTGATGTTTTATTACCCAGCATGCTTTGCTTCTTTGTTTCAGCGGCCACACTTTGCACACAGTAGATTCTCTCCTGTGCAGGACTTTGATCAGACGCCAGCTCTTCAGTCTACTTTAATATGTCACATGCACTCATTAATTGATCCACACTGGCTGATTAAACCATCAGGGGAAATTGTGTTAGACCACATTAGCATTATTACATGATCCGTCCCTGCCTGTGTGCCTGTGTGTGTGCGCGTACAGACACACAGGAAGTGCCCTGTTTTGGCCGCAGCGCTGATGGAGTCACCTCAGAGAGCGTCAGCCTCCTCAGTCTGTGCTGATGCTGACTGTGTGAGCAGAAGTGCTCGGCTCTTTAGGCGTCTTGGCAGCTCTTGAAGCGCTCTGACAATGGGTGTGCTTTTGTATTAAAAAAAAAAAAAAAAAGCTGCAACGTTAGCATTTTGGACAATGACTTGTGCACAGTTTTTCTCGCTGGCAGAACAAAATGAGAGCATTAACACCATCTGTGTTTGGGGACTGCTTCAGTCTGAGAGAGAGAGGAAGCATGTTTTCAAAAGGAAAAATATGTCTGGTTTTAATTTCTGTCCAAACACCCACCAGAATTCAAACCTTTGATTTTATTGTCTGTTGTTTTTGGAGAAATAACTGCACATACATACAGCATGTTCTTTTGTGGCTGTGCCAGGATCAACCGTGCCCGCCGCGTGCCTCATCACTTCCACGCCCGCTACCAGGTCCAGTCTCGGACCTACGTCTACCGGATCGCCCTGGGAGTCCCCCACCACTCTCTGCTGCCCCTCACAGACCGCAATCTCTGCTGGAGCCTCCGCAACATGTGAGTGCCCCCCCCCCCCCCACTTCATTCACTCATCACACTTTTCATCCTTCATCCCTGCGCTTGTGCACATGATGATTTCCCTTAAGAAATAAAAATGGAGCTCAATCTAACAAGTAGGCCCAGACACACACACACACACACACACACACACACACACACACACACACACACACACAGTAAGGTCACGCCAAGCCTTGCAGAAACAATGGCACGTTAAACACATGAATAATCCACACATGCCACGCCGGAACTGCAAATTAGGGCCAGTCAAAGCAAGTACTTTATCTGAGCTGACGTCCCCAAAAACAAACAAAGGAGACGAGGATGAGGATGGACAGAGCGCAGAAAGAGAGAAAGAGAGAAATGTATTGGTGAGCGCCTCATAGCTCAGACGCTGTTCTCTCAGCTGTGACTGGAAGGAGGGAGCGTGAAGACGCATTTCAGGGAGTGAACGGATGAGCGTTTGTCTGCGCTTCACTTTTTTGGGGAAAAGTAGGGCAAGATAAGCTGCAGGCTTATACACATGCAGAACAACACCCACGCACATTACCCTGACTCTGGGTTTTTTTCTACCTTCTCTTTCTCTCTCCCACCCTGCTCCTTCTCTCCGCTGCACATTTGTTTCTCTCTACCTCTTTCCATTTCTCCGTCCCTCCCTTGTTCCTCTCTCTGGCGTCTTCGTTATCCCTTCTCTCACTCTCAGCATCCATCTCGTCCTTCCAGCCCTCAGCGTCTCAGCAGCCTCTCTCTCTCCTCTCTCTCTCTCTCTCTCTCTCTCTCTCTCTCCTCTCTTTGATCTGCCTCTCCCTCATCATCAACCCCCCCCCCCCCCCCC